>RJWJ010042328.1:0-13078 GCA_004363605.1 Indri indri | reverse complement strand
ATTGTGTTTTTAGGTCAACATATTTTTCTAATTTCCCTTGTGACTCCTTTGGACCATGAGTTATTTAAAAGTATATTGTTTAATTATTACATATTTGGGGGATTTTCCATATTTATTTTTGGTTATGTACACTTTGAAAGAATTATATTCTGCTTTTGTTGAATGGATTTTTATAAATGTCAATTAGATCAAGTTTCTTAATAGTATTCTTCAAGTGTTTTGGATCCTTCCTGACTTTCTGGCTACGTTTTCTATCAATGACTAAGAGAGGATACTGGAATCTTCATGTATTTTGGGGCATTGTTATCATACACACACACACACACACACACACACACATTTATAGTTGCTATATTCTTATGCCACATTGACCCTTTTATCATTATGAAATAAATGTTCCTCTCTGTCTATAGACATACTCCTTGTCCTAAAGTCTATTAATATTTTGCTTGTTATTAATAGGCCAATCTGGCTCTGTCATGCTCCTATTCTCGTGGTATATCTTTTTCTATCCTTTCACTTTTTTATAGACAGAATAGAGGTGAGTCTTGCTTTCTAATCCAGTCTGAAGTATCTCTGTCCTTTGATGGGAGGTTTAGTTCATGTACATTTAATGTAATTATTCTGCAATTTTCTATTTATTTTCTGCTCATCTTATCTCTTTATTATGCCTCGTTTCTTCTGTCCTGCCTTCTTTTGCATTAAATACATATTTTTAAGTATATCATTTACATTCTCTTTTTTTGATATTTTTTGTGGGTTTTTAGTGGTTGCTCTAGGCATTACGATGTGTGGCTTTACCGTATCACATTCTGTTTCATATTAATAATGACTGACTTCCACCAACTTTGACCAACAATTTCCCACCTTCCTTTGTGCTGTGATTCTCATACATATGACATCTATAGACATGATAAACCCAGTGATCCAGTGTTATAATGTTTGCTTTAAATAGTTGTATGTCTTTTAAAGAAATTAAGAAAACTAAAGAGAAAGTATATCACATCTTTACCAATTCCAGTGTTCTTCACTCCTACCTGTGGGCTGGAATACACCATCAGATATTATTTCCTTTTAGCTTAAAGTTTTTATTCAATTTTTATTCAGCTTTTATTATAATGCAGATCTGCCAGCAACATATTTTCTCAGTTTTTACTTATCTATAAATGTCTTTATTTTATCTTTATATTGAAGGACAGTTTATTGTGTAGTGAATTTTTTATTAAAAAGATTTTTCTTTCAGGCTAGGCACGGTGGCTCATGCCTGTAATCCTAGCACTTTGGGAGGCCGAGGTGGGAGGACTGCTTGAGGTCAGGAGTTTGAGACCAGCCTGAGCAAGAGCAAGACCCTGTCTCTATTAAAAATAGAAAAAATTAGCCAGTGCGGTGGTGTGTGCCTGTAGTCCCAGCTCCTCGGGAGGCTGAGGCAGGAGGATCACGTGAGCCCAGGAGTTTGAGGTTGCTGTGAGCTGGGCTGACACCATGACACTTTAGCCTGGGCAACAGAGTGAGACTCTGATCCAAAAAAAAAAAAAAAAAAATTTTTTTTTTCTTTCAGCACTTGGAATTTGTCATCCCCATGTCTCTGGCCTGTATTATTTCTGGTGAGAACTCGCTGCCTGTCATATCACTATTCTATATGTGATGTGTTTTCTGTTGCTGCTTTCAGAATTTTTTTCTTTGTCTTTTAGCAGTTTGACCATGATATATCTAAGTGTGATTCTTTGTGTGTAGACTTCTTGTTTAGCTTCTTGGATCTGTTAGTCAATGTTTCTCACCAAAATTGGAAAGATTTGACCTTTGTGCTTCAAATTCTTTCCCACACATTTCTCTTTATTCTCTCCTTCTGGGGCTGCAATTATACATATATTGGAACGCTCGATATTGTCCTTCAGATTTCTGGAACTCTCTTCTTTTTTCTTCTATCTCTTTTTCTCTCTGTTTTTCAGTTTGAAGAATTTCTACGGATTAATCTTCAAGTTGACTATTTATTTCTTCTGCTGTCTCACATCTACTATTGAGCCCATCTGGTGGATTTTTTAAAAAAAAATTCAGTTATTGTACTTTTTAATGCCAGAATTTCTATTTGTTTTTTAAATAATTTTCGTTTCTCTGTTGAGAATTTCCTGTTATTCACTCACTCCCAGTATATTTTCCTTTTAATTCTTTGAGCATATTTATAATAGCTTCTTTGGAGTTTTGGTCATCTATATTAAACATCTGGGCCCACTCAAGAGTCAGCTTCTATTGACCGATTTTTTTTTTCTTCCTGGTATGGGTCACACTTTCCTGTCTCTTTGTATGTATAGTAGTTTTTGGTTGAAAACTGGACATTGCGGGTTATACATTGTCTCAACCCTGGATTGTTTCGTTTTTCTGAGGTTGTTGGCGTTTTGGTGTTAGTCGGCAATTGAGTTGCCTGAACTCAGACTGCCAACGCCGTGTCTCCTCCAGTGGGAAGCTGCCGATGTCTCTGCTCATTTTTATTTTTTCTATTTTACCTTGGCTCCCCAGGGGTCTCCCCTGCATCTGAATCACGGGGCCGGCGAGCGATTGGGCAGAGGGTATGCTCAGACAACTCAAGCCAGTGAGGATTAGACCCTTTGCCCCCTGAACTCCAGGTGGGTTGAGGAACTCAGTCAAAGGTTCTAGTTTTAGGCAAGATAAGAAGGAGAGGGAGGAAGTTTTCAAGTGTCTTTGGCTTTCAGTTTTCTCTGGGATCCCTGGGGTCTCCCACATTTGTGCTTCGTTTAGCAGTCAGCTCAAGATGTGTGAAGAGTGTATTGGCTTGGCCCTTCTGCGGCTCCCTCACCTTCAGCATCTCCCTGTTAAATATGCCACCTTTGAACTGGGTCCCCAGGAGGCCGGCGAAGCTGTAGGTTTTTACTGCCCTGTACTGGGAGAAACAGGAGCACCTCCTGGTGTAAAGACCAAAAGTTTCCTGTTCCTGCCCCGGCAGCCATTTTTCCTGCATAAAGACTCGTCACATTGTCCCCTGACTTTGGGCATTTTCCAGTGCTCTGCAATAGTCGTTTTCAAAACAATTTTGTCCAGTTTTATACTCGGGGACAAAAGTGTGAAACTTTTTATCTGTGGAGGAGAATCGCTTAATGCTGACATGAAAGGAAATCTTGCCCTTTGTACTTTTTTCAGGATTTTATTTTATGATATAATGAAAACATGTTCATCATAAACATTTAGAAAATAAGACAGCTTTCTCAAATCACTTATAATCTATTGCCTGGAGGTAATTACTGTGAGCATTGTCAATATATCCTTTCACATCTTAAACGTATACAATTAAGAAATACAAAAATGAAACCATTTGGTATACACTTTTTCTAAATTGAGTAAAATATACATAACATAAAATTTACCCTGTTAGCCATTCTGAGTTTACAGTTCCGTGGCATTAAGTACATTCGTATTGTTGTCCAACCATCACACCACTGCAGAACTTTTTCATCTTCCCCAACTGGATCTCTGTACCCGTTGAACACCAAGACCCCCTCCCCCTCCCCCAGCCCCTGGCAACCACCATTCCACTTTCCGACTCTGCCAACTCCACTACTCTGGGTGTTTCATGTAAGCGAAGTCACACAGTATTTTGTGGCTGACTTATTTCACTGAGCATAATGTCCTCGAGGTTCATCCATGCTGTAACATGTTTCAGGATTTGTTTCCCTTTTAAGCCTGAATAATATGCCACTGTACAGATCGTGCCACGTTTTGTTTATCCATTCATCCCGGGTTGCTTCACACTTGGAGTGTTTCCACCTTTTTGCGATTATGAATGACGCTGCTATGAACATGAACGAGCAGATACCTGTTTCAGTTCCTTTGAGCATGCACCCAGAAGTGGGATCGCTGGATCACATGCTAATTCTGTGTTTCGTGTTTTGGAGAATCATCGTGTTGTTTTCTGCAGCAGCAGCACCAGCAAGGCACAGGATTCTGATTTCTCCACATCCTCGCCAACACTCGGGATTTTTTATTTTTTGATAACGGGCGTCCAAATAGGTGTGAAGAAATATCTCACCGTGGTTTTGATCTGCGTGACTAGTGACACTGAGCATCTTTTCATGCGCTTATTGGCCATTTGAATATCTTCTTTGGAGAAATGTCTATTTGAGCTCTTTGCCTGTTTCTTAATCAATTACTTGGTTTTTCATTGTTGAGTCCTAGTTCTTTGTATATGCTGGATATTAATCCCTTATCACATATGTCATTTGCAAATATTTCCTCCCCTTCCACGCATTGCCTTTTCACCCCGTGGCTAGTGTCCTTTGATGCACAAGTTTTCTTATTTCGGTAAAGTCCCATTTATCTATTTCTTCTTTTGTTGCCTGTGCTTTCGGTGTCACATCCAAAAACCCATTGCCAAGTCCAATGTCATAAAGCTTTTCTCCTGTGTTTTCTTCTAAGAATTTCATAGTTCCAGTTCACGCCTCTAGCTGTGGCGGGGTTTGGATTCTGGCTCTGCCACTACTCAGCTAGATTAATTCGGGCAACGACCTTAACCTCCCTTCATGAAGTAATGGGGGTCACAGTACTCGACTCATGCAGTTATTGAGGTAGCTCAGAGCTCAGCACAAAACAGGCACTCAGCAAACACCTCTCCCTCTCCTCTTGGCATTCCTGAAACTAGGACCCAGGGTCTTTCTTAATCTGGCATTTCTATTACTGCAAACAGAAGCATGAGACACTTTCTAATTCCATAGTCTTGCTTAAAGGGAAAGAAACAAAATCCCCTCTAATTAATATCTATATGAATTACAACATTATATTAATTTATATTTTCTATAATATAAAATTATAATTTATATTAATTATTTGCCATGCAGTGTTCTAAGCACTTTATGAATGTTAGCCCACTTAACACCTTCCAGTTGAGAAAGTGAGAAATTAGCTTGGACTGAGAAAGTCCAAATCTGGCCAGCCATTGGTCAGTCTGGAATGACCGACGGGGATTAGGCCAGCTGCAACGTTACCAGGGAACAATATTTCTCCCAGGGACATGCCGCAGCTATAAAATGTCATAATAACTCACTTCTTTGAGTGACGACTGCTTTCTTGCCCACTGAGAAACCTTGTTCTCTAAAATCAGACCACCAGAAATGTTGCTGCTTGAAATGCTGTCAGGAGGAATTTTGGAGATGGAATGTGAGGATGAAACATTCTGCTCTTGCCCTGAGCATCTCAGTGGCTTTGACAGAGAAACAGCCCTGACTTCTAACCCAGGTGCAGAGGGTTAGACAAGGCTTTCTGGACACAGCACTCCACACCTGTCTTACCTTTGCAGTTCCCACGGAAACGGGGCTCTGGGTCCACTTTGCAGGACAGACTTGACATCCCCTTATGCTTAGCTCTGCTTTGCTCTGAGTTATTAAAACATTGTTTCATCGAAATTTAACCTGAATTCCATCCTTCTCCCAAATTCTAGGATAACACTACCTTTTCCTTGGTGTGGTTCTCTGTGTGTCGTCTCCCTCACTGCAATGAGTCGACGAATCTGACTCCATCGGGCTCCAGGCTTGATCTTGGTGGTCTTAGGTTTGTTGGGCTAGGACAGGACTTTAAAGCCTCAAACTCAAGGCTGCCCTCAACCAACCTGAGCTGCACGTCACACCTAGTCCAGGGGTTCTCAAACTTGAGTTTGCATCAGAAGGCCCTGGAGAGCTTGGGCAAGCACAGATTGCTGGGTTCCACTTCCCTGGGGTTCTCATTCAGTCGGTCTGGAGTGGAATCTTAGAAGTTGCATTTCTGGCAAATTCCCAGGTGATGCTGATGCTGCTGGTTCCAGGGAACACACTTTGGGAACACCACCCTATCGAACCCTCATCACCTTAACATGATAGAGCTGCAAGGAGTAAGTGACAGATGTGTGAAGAACTCAGCATAGAACTTGTCATATACTAAGTACTTGCTAATGTGAGCTGTTGCTATTATTGTTGAATGCACAACTCAGATTCTCCAATAATCCACTCACTCATCTGGTCTTTCTTTAAGTTCATTCTTGTGGTCCTTTGAGAACTTCCAGTCTAGGGGGGAGATGAGACAGGCAACCAATTAATTACACCCCAGGGCAATATGAAATAAGCTCCTTGCACAGATGTTGTCAAAAGCACACATTTGGAGGCATATTATAAATGTATAATTTTTGTATATTTGCCCTACTGAGTATAATCACCAACATTTCACCATGTCATATTAGAAGACCTCCCAAACCAGAACTACTAGGCATGTCTACGCTGAATTTTGTTTACCCAATCTGTTGGTGGACATTTAATTTCTTCCACTTGTAAATTGTTATAAACAACTGTCCTCTGAGGATCCTGCATCTGAAATATTTGTCAGGCCCACAGATGACTTCTTTAGGAAAGAGGCCTGACATGGGGAAATGACCGGGCCAAAGGGCACGACCTTGTAAAAGTCCCTAGATAGCCACTATCAAATTTCTTTCCGTCTTAGAACAGAAAGGTTGCTGGTGAAAGCTTCCAGATGGCAACATCTGTGCTCCTTTCAGTAGATTTCACCGATCCTAAGCCCCAGGCACAGAGCAGGGGGTCTCAGCAAGAGGCCGGGAGTGTGTTGACTGCAGGTCTTTGCTTCACGGCATCCTGCCGCGAGCAGATTAACACAGAGACCCAAGACGCTCCCTTTCTTCCCGGGTCAGAGGGCAGTCTCGGGGCAGCGGTTGCTGTTCAGTGAAGCCCTGATTTCCTTGGCCTCCTCTCACCTGTCCCTAATGGTGCCTGAATTGTTTTAAGGGTTTCCAGTGAAGTGTGAGGCAGTCATTTCCTGGTGGCCTTTATTGAACCCAAAGCTTGGCTGATTAAATAAACTGAGGCAGGCTGTAACAGAGAGTGAAGTGACGTGGCTAAGTCTGAGGTCAGTCCCCATTTAAAAATAAACCACTTTTTGGGTGAAGGGAGTAGCCACCTCCACCACCATCGCCCATGGCAAACCAGCCTTACCTGTGTGTAGAGCACACCCTGTGGGCGTTTGGCGAGTGTCCCCTGCCCTGCGCCTGCACCCGTTCAGTCCTGCCCTTGCTTTGTGCAATCCCACCCAAGAAACCCTCCTGGATGCCCCCGGCCCAAATTAATGTCCCCATCGCTGAGAGCCCCACTGAGGGCTGAGTTCTTTGTGTACCTCATCTCACTCAATACCCGCACGGCCCTGCCAACATCCGGTGGCCCCATTTCACAGCCCAGAAGACTGAGGCTCTGAGCAGAGAGGGAACTTGCCCAGATGAGAATGCAACAGAGCCGGGGTTGGAAGTCAGGTCACCTGTCTCCACAGGCTGATTGACTGTCCCATGTCAGTACCCAGGGCTCATCTGTGGCTCATGTGTTTGGCCCCAAATCTTTTCTCATTTGGACATGCACCTGTGCTTGTCTTGTTTAATTATTATCTAATACCTTGCATGCCCCATTCGCAGCTCTCTGGGTAGCCCAGGCACAGAGATGGGCACAGAGCAGGTGCCAGAGATGCTTGAGGACTTCCCTTTTGCTTTTCCTTTTCTTTCCTTCCTTCCTTCATCCCTCTGTTCCCAGAAGGAATAATCTTGAATGACTATGCTCGTTGCAAGAAAATCTACTGAGGAAGGGAAGCATCTTCATTTCTACCCTTGTAGCTCAATCTTTTATAGAGAGAGACCTGAATTATCTAAATCACCCATCCCCTAAACCCACTACGATCTTTAAAAAAAGGAATAAAAATTCCAGGTAGTTCAATATTTAATGCTGATAAAAGTTGATGTAGCAATTTAAGCTGCAACACGATACACCAGGATTTCCCTGTAACAAGCAGCATTCTCTGCCCTCCCTTCTTTTTTCTGTCCTTACATATTTTCCAAGTGGCCTCCCTGTGCCAAACACCAGGCTGGAGATAAACGGGTTGCGTAGACAGCCACGGCTTTCTTGGTGCCCACCCCTGGGTCAGGATGACGGAGGACCACTAGTTGAGGGCTGCCCGATAGGAGGTTATAATTCAGCATATTCTTTCTAAGATCCTGGACCTGCATTTTCTTCTGCTTCCGGAATAAAGGGTGGGAGCCACTGCCAGTGTGTGCTTCCGTCTTTGGCAGCTTTCCCCCCAACCTGGTGGCCCCACAGGTGCTGGGTCCTGGGAGGGCGTGTGCTGAGTGTAGCTGGGCTCAGCCTGGCCTCCCATGGAAATCTGCGGCTCTGTGCATTGGGCTGAAGTTTTCTGTCGCTAGACGGTGATCGTGTTTTTTCAAATCACAGAAAAATAAAACTAACAGAATATTTTCAATTAACAGTTTTCCGGTACCTACTGCCTTTTGTCCACACCATAACTGAGTATATGACAGTGTCTGATTTGGCCCCGAATTAAGTTTAATCCATTGATATTTCATAATACCCCCCGCAAAGCCACTTGATCACACTGGGGAACTGCTGGCCTGGACCGTCGGAGCCGGAGACTGCCTGTGGGGCTGCTAGCTCAGTGCCCATTCCCACCCTCCTGCCTGGGCAGCCTTGTTGTGACCACCCTTCCCGGCACCTCTTACTGCCGTGCCCCACTGGGCAGGCTGACCTTCTCCAGGGCCTAGGACAAGCCACGGTTCTGCAGGGACTGTGCTCACTGCTTCTGCCTGGGCGATGCCTGGCTGTCTTTTGCATCTCCCACTTGGTGGCCACTCCTTCTGGAAGTTTTCCTTGTCCCACCCCTGCCCACCCAGACCTGCCCAAAGCCCCACTGCAGGCTCTGATGGCACCAGAAAGTCAACATAATCGCAGCTGTGTTTTAATATGCACTGACGAGATCATTTGATTCACGTCTGTCTTCCCCACTGGAATGTGAGTGTTCCGGGGGCAAGGCTTGGGAATCATGTGTGTGTGTGTGTGCATGTGCGCACATGTGTACATGTTATGTATGTGTATATGCACGTGCATGTGTGTATGTGTGGGTGTATGCGTGTTTCCTTGCCATAATTTCCGTCGTGCCAGCATGGCACGGTGCACACTTAACACTCAAAAACTATTTGCCGATTGAATGAGTGTGTAGCGCTGTGCATTTCTTTAGAATCCTTTCGGTAGTAGTGACTTCGTGTATCAAATGGGGAAGCTGAGCCCCAGAGATGTGACTTGCATCGGTCGAGGCCCCACAGCTAGAACTGAGGCCTCCGACTCAGCCCAGTGACCTTTGCGCCACTCCAGGCTGCCAGCTGCCCTTGGGCTTTGGCGGGTTAAACGGAAGCTACAGTTCAAAGGAAAGTTCCCGCAAGGCCTGGTGTTGACCAGGCGATGATGACTTCACCTCCGCGGCAGTGAAAGGCTTCGCAGAAAAGAGCTGAAAAGAAAATACCTTTGCGATGAATGAGCTGGGCTGGCCTGGCTCGGGCTGACTCACCAAGAGGTTTTCACTTTATAAGGATGTTACTGGGGCTTCCCTGGGCGTGCCTTTTGCCCTGTGTCCGGGTCTGGGAGAGGGTAAGTGGGTGAACACAGGCTGTGGGGCTGGCACCCCCGCAGGAAGCTGCCAGCCATTGTGCCCCCCAGGAACCCCTCCCCCACTCCTTGAGTCTGTTTCCTCTGCCACAAAGCTCCTGTGTCCCCAGCCACCCGGCCTGTGTGTATAGACTAACATCCACCCAAGTGTCAGTGGGTCTGGCTGCCAGCTGCTCCTCTGGACGTCCGGCCCCTGCAAAACCTCACCGGTCAGGCCTGGGAGTCGACTGTATCTCCGAGTCCCGGGTGCTCACAACCCCAGCTACATACCCCGCCTGCCCCTGCCTTTTTCTTTGTGCCACCCTCTCCCCTTCTACGTCATTTGTCCTTGAGGTCACCAAGGGGGCCTGGCCGCAGTGGCCGGAGTCCTCTGTAGGAAAGTGGAGATTCGCTCCAAGAGGCTATTTTCCGAAGCTGCCTCGCCTCCCTGGGCCCGTGGAGCTGCTGTGTTCTCTGCGGATTTGGGGCCAAGGTTCATCTCTGGGCAGCACTGCCTGTCCCCTGCCTGGGTCTTCCAGGAGCCACCCCCTCCCAGGGCACACACCGGTACCTGCTGCCCCATCCCGTTTTCCCTCCTCTTCTTCCAGGCAACCCCAAGCCCTGCGAGCAGCTCACGCGAATCCGTGCCCTGTACTGCCCACCCTGGCCCAGCAGCCCGCCAGACAGTCCTGGGCTGAGTCTGGTTCCCAGCAGCGAGACTGGGGAGGCGCCGGCCACTTCTGCACACCCTGATGCTGCTCACAAACACCCGGGGAGCGCAGATTATGACCCACCCCTTTCAGAGGTGGAGAAGCTGAGGCTCAGAGAGGCAAAGGAATCCGCCAAGGTCTCACAGCCGGAGGGACAGGGATGGCACGGGAACAGGCCTCTCTGATCCCACTCTCCCGCGCCCATTCCCCTGCGACCCCAGCCTGCCGCAGAGGTTCACATGCAGGGTCAGGGGTCAGGAGAAGGGCCTGAGATGAGAACCTTAGGAAGGCAGGAAGGGGCCTTGAGGTGATCTCAGGAATTCTCACCACCTGCTGGGGCAAGCGATGGAAATAGCTGGGGGGTGACATCACACATCGGTAGCCGATTGCCACCGTCATGTGTGTTTGTGCTCCCTCAGGACTGGGTAATGATTAAGCTGAGGCTGGCGGCGGGGTGGGGGGCGGTTAGAAGAAAGTGTGGATTGTGCCCAAGGCCACCAGCTCTCTCACGGGGGAGAGAGGACAAGCATGAGCTGACCAGTGACCCAGCAGTCCCCTGAGAGCCCGTGCTCATCGCTGAGCAAAGGCGCTGCCTGTCGTTAGCTGACATCTGCTCCACGGGTGGGCAGCGGAGCCCCTGCCCTGCGGGACACGCCTCTCCCACCCCAACCCGGCTTTGGGGCGAGGAGGGGGGGTGTGCCCGGGTCCCAGGGAGGCTGGTTTTGTCAGAGGCTCGGACCTTAAACGCCTTGTCACTGCAGGAAACCAGAGACCTGGCTGAGATAACAGGGTTATCACAGTAAACAGATTCGTCCCAGGATGAAGAGGGAAGAACAGGCCCTGTTTGTCCTCCCCTGGCAGGACACCCAGCAACATTCTGCCGCCCAGAGGCTTGGCTGCAGAGACGGGGCTGACCTGACTTCAGAGCGGCCCTCGGTGCCCTCCCGCCTCCAGCCCGCTTCCCACCCCCACCCCACTGGCTTGTTTGTCTGTTTATCTCTTCTCTCACGTTTATTTACCCAAGGGCACAGCATGGCGCGCCGAAAAGGGCACAGGAACCCGCATCAGATCTGGGCTTGGATTTCCGTGATTCAATCCTGCGGGTGGGCTGCTCACCTCCGGGGTGACCAACCGTCCTGGTTTACTTGGGACTAAGGGGGGTTCCTCAGGGGCCAAGAAAATTGGGATGAGTTGGTCACTGTATTTACCTCTCTGAGCCTCAATTTGCTCATCTCCAAAACGAGGTTAGTTATTATCTGTTGGAGGATTAAATGGGATAATGCGAGGAAGCATCTAGCAAGTCGGAGTCTTCAGTGGTGGTTTCAGTTATTTATTTCTCTGCCCAGAGGAAATTGCCGGGCTTGACCTTGAATTTCTCACCTCCCTATTCCCAGGACCTTTTCAAATCAACACAGAAGCAGATTTGGGGTGGCGTCTACATTTGAGGAGTCATTAAGCCCATCTGTTGTGCTTTTGCCCAAAATGCCTTTTGATTGACGAGGCTCAGGCAATGAACAGAGGCAGGTCAGTAAAGGGACAAAGATTGAAAACCAGGAGGCTGGGCCCACTCTGCCACTAACTTGCTGTGTGATCTTGGGGAAGTTGCTTTGCCTCTCTGGGCCTCAGTTTTCCCATCTACAAAATGGTCTCTAAGTGTATCTTCCAGCTCTGACACCCAGTAATCCTACAGTACTAATGCTCATTACCCTGTGAGCTATTATGGAGGAGTTATCGAGGATGGCAAGGTTTGGTTGGTGTAGTACAGGGGTGAGGAGAGAGGAGGAAACAGACATCGGCATGTCCATAAGCAACTAAAATTTGAAAAATGGGGGGGAGGGGGGAGGCAAGGGCAATATACGTAAGCTAAACATCTGTACCCCCATAATATGCTAAAATAAGAAAAAAATTTAAAAAAAAAGAAAAATGGCACCAGATGGCAAATGACAAGGGCATCTTAAAGACGGAGCAGTTGGTTGACGTCTGCAAAGCAGCCTGGGCATGGCCTCATGATGCAAGGCCACCGGGCATTCATTTACTCATTCCTTTGCTCACTCTTTTGTTCCCTCATTCCTCTATTTGTTCATTCATTCATTCTTTTGCTGAGCGGCATCGTAGCACAGTGCTTGACAGCACGGACCCTGCAACCGATTTGCCTGGATTCCAAGCCCAGCTCTGCCACTTAGTTATTTCCCATGCGTAAGGCGGAGGCCACAAAGGCACCTGCCTTTAACGTACATGAAGGACTTACAGCAGCGCCTGGCGTTTGCAAAGTGCTGTACGCATGTTTGCCAGTATTTTTTATTCTTCCACCATTCGCTAAGAGACAGCTACGCGGCAGGCACGGGGCTGGGCGGCCACCGGGGATTCAGACCTGAAGAGCAGTCCCCGACTTTGGGCGGAGCACAGAGGGCTGACCCGGCGACTAGGAAGCCACATGGTCAGTGTGGCGGCGCGGGAAAGCACAGGGCACTGTGGAAATGCAGAAGGGGGACACCTCGCGTGGACGGGACGGGCTCGGGAGGGGGAGTGTGTCCAGAAAAGCTTGCTGGCAGAGGTGGCACTTGATCTGGGTCTCGTTAGCCAGGAGGTGAAGGAGGTGGGGTGACGGGTACCGCAGATAGCTGGTGCAAACGCTCGGGGAATACGGATATTCGGGGCGCAGACGCGGGTGGGACGGCTTGCTGGGCTGGGGTTGGGGGAGGTGGCAGGTGAAACCAGCAGGGAAAGCAAAGTCTCGCCTATGCCGGGCATCCCAGGATGCTAAAGTGTTAATATTTTATCAGCTGGGCCAGTGTTTCTAACTTTTAGGGGCATGTTGGAAATAATAAAACCTCCATTACGCGGAGATTTATTTGTAGCTAAATTATATACATGCACTACCATACAAATATATCATGTATATGATATGACACA
>RJWJ010042327.1:0-13096 GCA_004363605.1 Indri indri | reverse complement strand
ATGAGTGGTCCAGCTTGGGTCATGTGATTTTACCCATGGGCAAGATGTGGGGCTATTTTTTAAAGGAGGTGACAAGAATGCCAGGCCAACAATGGCAATAGCAACTACAAAAAGAAATCAATTATTTTATTTTACCAGCCTTTTATGCCCCATTCTGTAACTTTATAGAGAATGTAGAAAGATGATTTATATTAGGTGCGAAATATTTGTAATGCTACTATTGTTTTGAAGGTGGAAATATTTTCTCTGTATAGCATTTAAATATTTGTTCTGGATAGAGAATATTATAAAACAACCACTATTAAGGCCATATGTCAAAGTAAAAATTTAATTGAAATATTAGAATATAATGGGTTATGAAATTCTAAAAGAGATGCTAGACCAAAATGAAAATTTTCAAAGGAAATGTCTGTGAATGAGCTTCTTGACTCTAAAAAATTCTTATTCTCCTTGGGAATATAAATAGTAAAGAAAGCAGAGGGTGAGGGAAGATTTGCAAAGAGAATTTTTTGAACAAATCTATGATTCCCTCTTCATTTCAAGTTCACGGAGAGCAATAATAACAGATTATGCAGAAAGACTGAGCTATGGCCCTATAGTTAGGGAGTCACAGGAAAGTACAGAGGGGAAGGGAGTGGTTAGCTGCAATGAGGGTGGAATGAAGTTCCTCTATTAGGATTGTGCTGCTGTCCTAGATGTTGTGGGATCAATGATACTTAAGTGCTTCCTGCACATGATATGTGATCAGGAGAGAGGATTGGCATAGATGCTCTATTAGATAGTGTACATGCAGGTCCTCAGAGGGCAAATGAGCCTCAAGAGATGTTACAATTGGACCACCAGATCCCCTGTGGCAGAGGAAGAAGTAAGCAACCACTGAAATGCAGAGCATTCACCCTAGCCAGGGGAACAGCAGGTCAGACACCACCTGGAATGGGAAGAGGGTGGGATAGGACATTCCAAAAAAGTAACAAGAAAGTTCCTCAGAAGAGAAAGTGTTAATTTTCAACACTATCAAGCCCTTGAAAGATAAAAGGCAACCTATCACAGTGATAGTCAAGTAAGAACTTTCCTGCTCCCGGCTCATTCTTCTTCCTTCCTCTCACATTATTGCTGGAGGGAAGGTTCAAAACCACAGTTAGCAAGGTGGAGGTGTAGGAGTGAAGGCTTAAGGGAAAGAAGGAGGAGGAAGATAGAAAAAAGCACCGCTTCTTACCTACAACGGGCCTATAAGTTCTACCTGGGAGACCAGGAGTAGCTCAAATTTTGAGTAGAATTGGATACTTTGACTACTACATGAGACTTAATATTGAGTCTTTGAAACCTATAGCAATCATAGTATTTTTTATTATTTAAAACTGAGAACAGTCATGGGGCTACCTATGCTTTATTCAGAGAAAAAAGAAAGAGCTCACATTGCTAAATAAATTTTAAAGGGAAAGCAGGTGAAAAAATATATGTACTTTCTGATTACAACTTTTGAGTTCTCTGGGGTCTTTTTGTTTGTTTGTTTGTTTTAGCAGATACAGTCCCTTAACTGAATCATGAGATTTTTAGTATATACCTAAATAACCAGTTCTTGTAAAGTGGTGGATATTTTGCCCTGTTATCAGTTTGATATACAGAAATTTTTGCACTAGATGATTTGTGTCTGTATATCAATATATGTATATTCTATATTCTTTATCATTGAATTCATCTGGTATTCTAATTATATTAATTATAGGAAAACCTCTATTGAACTTAAAAATTATTTGAGTTAGACTCATATTATAAAAGCAATAGAGAAAATCAACCACTAATTGGAACGTGCAAAATATATTTTTACAGATTAAAATGAAAAACAAAATGTCATTTAAATGTTTTAATTGGTTTCAGTTCTACAACTGCAAACCAGATGGTTTCTTTTCAAGTAGTTTACAATGTCTTTGCTGAATAACTGAATTACCAAAGCAGCTGTGATTATTAACATTTACCTAAACAGAAAAACATGTCTGCTATTTGTTTGCTAAGAAAGTACCTGCTTTGCAGAAGTTTGGCAAACAAATCATGACTCCAATTACCCTAGCATAGTATTTTAGTAAAATAGAGAGCAAAGATAAATAAGAGATTCACATAGTAACTTATATCCTAAAATGAATGCTGAGTTTAAAGTTTTATTTATTTACCAGGTGTTAGAATCTCTGTGAATTCTTCTAATTTTCTGTTTATAGAATCATATAATTTATTTATAGTTTTAATGTGAAAAGACTGCTGTTAGACTTATTTAAAACCCTATTAATAATTCTCTTTAACTGCTGGTTAAAATGTTCTATTATGGAAATAAGTAGTCATAGAAATTTGTTTCTGATATAAGCTGAGGTTTTTTTTTAACTCTACACTCTTAGCAAGAGTAAGTTTGATGCTAACTATAACTTGAGTACTAGATGCAAATTCAATTCTTAGAGCCAACTGGGGAAGGAAACATTAAAGAGGAAGTAATGGTGAGGAGTGCTGTCTTAGTTCTTTTCCCAAAAAGATAAATTATTAGGAAAACTCTGATTAGATGATGACTTTGTAAACGTTCCATGGTAGTCATTTTCCAATCAGATTTCTTCTTGGTAACTTATTGTTTTGGTAAAAGGACTGAAACAACTAATTTTTGTCTCACAAGTCTATGACTGTCTAGGCATTTTTGTTGATCTGGGTAAAGTTCCTGGTCCCAGTCGGGGTCTCTCATGTATCTATATACAGTCAGCTGGAGGCTCTGAGGGAGCTGGTTGGTGTAGAATGGTCAACATAGTGACAAATTAGCTCTCCTCCGGGTGTTTCTCACATTTGCTCAGCAAGGTAGCCTGGGTATATTCTCATGATTATGGCGAAGGAGCAAGAGCAGCAGGAGAGCAAGTCCCAATGCGCAAGACCTTTTCAAGCCTCTGGTTGTGCTGTGTTTAATAAGATTCTATTGGCCAGTGCAAGTCATATCGTCGAGCCCAGAATAACAGCATGGTGCAGAATGCCCTGCCCTTGATGGGAGGAATGAAGAATTGGGGACATTCATGCAGTCAATGTAAAGTCACACTTTACACTACTCTTTGGTAGCATTCCTGGGTATGAGGTACAACTTACTTATTCATTTTCCTATTTATGTATATTGAGGTCGATTATAAGTTTTTACAATTATAATCAATGCTGCAATAAAAATATACATACAGCATTATGCACATGCATATTTTAAACAATTATTAAGCATTTTAAATACACAAAAATATGACCACTGAGATTATATAGCTTTTCATATTTTTTCATACTTGTTTCAATCTTTGTAACTTATCTGTCAGTTTTAAAAAACAGAAACAGCTAATGCCCCATCACTTAGCTTTCCCTCCCATTTCAGAGGCAACCACTATCCTGAACTTGGTATGTGTCATTCTAATGTGTGCTATATATGCTTATTAGACATGCAAAGTGATACTGATTTTTTACATTTGAAGTCAATATTAAAATACTGCATGTAAGTTTCTGCAGATTCCATTTTATCCAACATTGTGTTTTTGAGATTTATTCATATTATTTCAATCATTTTAATAAAATGCATAGCATTTATTCCACTGCATGTGCAAGCCAGTTAATGGGAGACAGTTATATTTTTCCAAAGTTTTACTATTGCAAAAAGTGCTCAATGACAATCCTTATACATATTTCTTTGTGCATGCATGTGAAAGTTTGGCAAGGGTAGAAATTCATAAGAATAATTTTTGTTTATTAGAGTATGTATATCTTGTTTTGCTTTTTTACAATTCCTCTAGGAATGTGGGAATGCTTCACCTTTTCTGACATCTCTCTCATGAAAACTAGTTGTTATCTAGCCTAATAATTTATGCCAATCTGATGATTCTGAAATTTTTTTCTCATTGTTACTTAAATTTAAATTACCATTTTAAGCATATTTTCATATATTTATTTCCCAATCCAGTTTCTGTTTTGTGTCTTCATTGTTTTACATAACGTTTTGGATCTACTTGTCAAGTTCCACAAAAATCCTGTGGATTGAAATTGCATTGATTTTATGAATTAATTTTGGGGAAAATTGTCCTATTTATATTATTTATGATTGTTATTCATAAGCATGGTATTATATTTAAGAATTTGATATGCTTGTTTAATGGTGTTTTACTATAGATTATAAAGATTGTTGTATCTCATTTATTAGATTTCTTCTCAGGTAATTTATGGTTTTTATTAGTACTACAGATGATACCTTTTTTAAAGTACATTTTTCTATACATTACTAAAGCATATGACTGGTCTTGATTCTGTATATTGAGCTCATATCAAATAAAATTGCTAGCCACTTTTACTCACTGAAATTATCTGAAGATTCTCAAAATACTATTTTCTACAAATAGTAAGTTTTTCTTTATTTCCAATTTTTTCTTGTTTTACTCCCTATGTTTTATAACTCTTTTGCTTTGTTTCACTCAGAAGGCTTTGCAATGTAATGTTAACTAGAAGCAGTGATTGTCTGTATCCTCACCTTCTTCTGAATTATAAGGGATCACTTATAATATTTCAAAATTGAGTTTGATATATGCAATGAGTTTTGATAAATAAACTTCACCAGGGAGGGAAGTTCCCTTTCATTCCTAATTTACTAGTAGTTTTATTAAATAATGAATGTGTGATGAATTTTATCAAAATTGTTTTACTTCTATTGAAATGTTCATATGATTTGTTTCTCATTTAATATGTTATTGTGGTGAGTTATATTAATAGCTGTTCCAAAGTTAGTTATCCTTGAATTCCCGGGTTAAATGTATTGCTTAATATATTTCTGATTTTCTTTTTGCTAAGATTTTTATTTAGGATTTTCTGTCTAGTTCATAAGTAAGGTCCTTCTATAATTTTTATTCCTTTATTTGTCCTTATGTAGTTTTTATGTTAATGTTATATTATCTTCATAAAAAGTCTAAGGAACTTCCCTTTCATCTTACTCCTCCTAAGATCTCCTGTTAGGTTTTCTGCAATTTCCCTATGATGCATTTGGTGCAAATTAATTTCTTTTTTTCTGCGTGTACTTCAAGAATCTGAGATTTCATATTTTCTGGCAACTCTGGAAAATGCTAGGCCATTTAAAAAATATTGCTTCTCCCTTATTCTGTTACCTCCATTTAGAACTCATTTTCGTGTTGGACATTCTCATTCTAGCCTCAACTTCTCTTAATTTCTCTTTATGAATTTTCATGCTTTTATGTCTCTGTTCCACATTGAAGATAATTTCCTTAAATCTATTTTTCATTCAGTAATTTGCTCTTTAGTTTTTATGTATTTAATCATTTTAAAAATGCTGATTTTTCGATTCTCCTTCAGGTTTTTGTGCAAATATCCCATATATGTGTGACTATAATGTTGCTGTTTGTACTTTTTGACTTCAGCTAATTCTACTTTTTTGTGGTTGTTTTTTCAGTGAAAGTTATATCTTCTATTCCTCTTCCTTTTTGAATTCCTTTAATATTGCTATATATACTTAATAAAATAAAAAGTTGTCCAATATTTCTACCTTCCTTTCCCCAAAATACAAGAACATTAGACTATTTTCATTATGATTCTTTCCTCCTATTTCACATGTGATTTTTGTCCAGGATTTAACTCCCCCAAACTCCCTCAAATTGAATATTATTATTATTTTATAGAATCAATGTTTGTTTAGATTTACTCACTGTGAATTACTGTTTACATCCAATTTCTTTCTGGTTTTAATTTTTTTATTCATGAAAACATACTTTTTACACTCTTTCTGTGAAAGATATTGATGATAATGATTATTTTTGTTTGTCTAAAAGTGTCTTTTATATTGCCCTCACTTCTGAATCATAGTTTGGTTATAAAATCCTAAATTGAGTATTATTAGCTTTTGGCAGTTTTATTCCACTGTATTTTGACTTCTTTTCTTACTACAGAGAAATATGTTCCCAGTTTATTTTTTCCAAATGCTTTCATTATCTTTCCTTTGTCAATGGTATTTGGCAGCTTTTTTCTCTCAATTTGCGCTCTGTAATTTTACATATTTATGAGGTACAATTGATGTTCTGATACATACCTATCAAATGATCAAATCAGGACATTTAGTGTGACCATCATCTCATGTATTTATCATTTCTTTGTGGCGAGGACAGTCAAAAGCCTTTCTTCTAGCTATTTTGTATTATACCATAGCTTACTGTTAACCATCCTCACTCTGCTGTGCAGTAGAACACTAGAACTTATTCCTCCTATCTACTTGTGCCCATTGGTACTCATTGATAAACTTCTTCCAACCCTCCACTCCCTCCTACCCTCCACATCCTCTGGTAGCCACTGTTCTACTCTCTGCTTCTATGATATCAACTCTGTTTTGTTGTTGTTAGATTCCACATGTGAGAGAGATTACGTGGTATTTTTCTTTCTGTGTCTGGCTTATTTCACTTAATGATGTCATTCAGATCTGTCCATGTTGTTGCAAATGACAGGATTTCTTTCTATTTTATGGCCTAATAGTACTTAATAGTGTATGTATACACCATATTTTCTTTATCCATTCATCTGTTGTTGGACACTTGGGTTGATTCTATATCTTAGCTATTATAAATAGTGCTGCAATAAATATGGCAATGAAGATATCTCTTCAACTTACTGATTTCATTTCCTTTGACAATATACCCAGTAGTGGGATTGCTGGATCATATGGTAGTTTTATTTTTAGTTTTGGGGGGAGCCTCCATATAGTTTTCCATAATGGCTGTACTAATTTACAGTCCCGTGAACAATATCTAAGTGTTTCCTTTTTATCAGATCCTTGCCAACACTTATGTTCCTTTTTTTATTATTATTATGGTGGGACAGAACCAGATTGATTTCTTTATTATGCTCCTCAACTTCAACTAAGAGTTGAAGAGGTTTTCTGCCCACTTTGATTTTTTTTTATTTCAAAAAATTTAGGACTTAAGGGTTAGAAGTGTTTTTTGTTATGTGGATAGATTGAATCATGCTGAAACCAGGGCTTTCAGTATACCTGTCACCAGAATAGTGCACATTGTACTTGATAGGTAGATTTTTATCCCTCTCCCCCCTCCTACCCCCTTTCTTAGTTTCCAATGTCCATTACTGCTCTTTATGACCATAGATATCCTTCATTTAGTCCCATTTATAAGTGAGAACATGTGGTATCTGTTTTTCCATTCCTGAGATACTTCACTTAGGATAATGGTCTCTAGTCCCATCCAAGTTACTACAAAAGACATTATCTCATTCCTCTTTATGGCTGAGTAGTATTCCGTGGTATATATATGCCACATTTTATCCACTCGTCAGTTGATAGGCACTTAGGTTGATTATGTATCATTGCATTTGTGAGTTGTGCTGCAATAAATACATGAGTGCATGTGTCTTTTTGATATAATAACTTCTTCTCCTTTGGGTAGATACCAGTAGTGAGATTGACAGATTGAATGGCAGATCTACTTTTGGTTCTTTGAGGAATCTCCACACTGCTTTCCATCATGGTGGTACAAGTTTACTTTCCCATGAACAGTGTATAAGCATTCCCTTTTCACCACAACTACGGCAACATCTATTGTTTTTTACTTTTTAATAATGGTGATTCTGACAGGGATAAGGTGTTATTTCATTGTGGTTTTAATTTGCATTTCCCTGATAATTAGAGATGTTGAGCATTTTTTCATGTTTTTTTGGCAATTTGTCTGTCTTCTTTTGAGAAGAGTCTGTTCATGTATTTTGCCCACTTTTCGATGGGGTTATTTATTTTTTTCTTGCTTATTTGTTTGAGTTCTTTGTAGATTCTGGATATTAGTCCTTTGTCAGATGTACAGTTTGTGAATATTTTCTCCCATTCTGTAGGTTGTCTATTTACTCTGTTGATTATTTCCTTTGCTGTGATCCACTACATAAACAGAATTAAAAGCAAAGACCATATGATCATCTCAGTAGATGCATAAAAAGCATCCAATAAAATCTGGCACCACTTGATGATAAAAACCCTCAACTAGACATAGAAGGAATATACCTCAAAATTATAAAAGCCATATATGCCAAACCCATGGCCAATGTCATACTGAAGGGGAAAAGCTGAATGCATTCCCCCTAAGAAACAAAACAAGGATGCTTCTATTAAACATAGTGCTGGAAGTCCTAGCCAGAGCAATCAGGAAAGAGAAAGAAATAAAGGACATCACATTCAGAAAACAGGAGATCAAACCATCCTTGTTTGCCAATGATATGATCTTATACCTTGAAAACCCTAAAAACTACATGAAAAGACTCCTAGAATTCATAAATAAATTCAGTAATGTTTCAGGTTACAAAATTAATGTACAAAAGCGAATAGCATTTCTATATACTAATAAAAGTCAAATCGTTTGCGAGTCAAATCAAGAACACAATACTATTTACAGTAGCTACAAAGAATATAAAATACCTGGGAATATATTTAACCAAGGAGGTGAAAGATCTCTGAAATGAGAACTACAAAACACTGATGAGAGAAGCCATAGATGACACAAACAAATGGAAAACCATCCCAAGCTCATGGGTTGGAAGAATCAACATTGTTAAAATGTCCATACTGCCCAAAGTTGTTTACAGATTCAGTGCAATTCTCATCAAAATTCTAATGTCATTTCTCATGGATCTATAAAAAATAATCCTAAACTTCACATGGAACCAAAAAAGACCCCAAATAGCCAAAGTAATTCTAAGCAAAAAGAACAAATCTGGAGACATCACATTACCTGACTTCAAATTATACTACAAGGTTGTAGTAACCAAAACAGCATGGTACTGGTATAAAGGTAGACACGTAGACCAATGGAACAGAATAGAGAACTCAGAAATAAAACTATATACCTATGAGCAACTGATGTTTTGACAAAGCACACAAACACATTCACTGGGGAGAGGACACCCTATGCAATACATGGTGCTGGGAAAACTAGATAGCCACATGCAGGATGAAACTGGATCCCTCTCACCATATACAAAAATTAACTCATGATGGATTAAAGACTTAAATATAAGATTTGAAATCACAAAAATTCTAGAAAAAAAATATGAAAAACTTTTCTAGACATTAGCCTAGGCAAAGGATTTATGAGTAAGACCCCAAAAGTAAATACAGAAATAACTAAAATAAATAAATGGGACTTAATTAAACTAAAAATTTCTTTTTTTATTATAGCCATTCTAACTGGTGTGAGATGTGATCTCATTGTGGTATTTAATTTTTTCATTTGTATTTTCATGATGATTAGTGATGTTGGACATTTTTTCATGTACCTGTTGGCTATTTGAATATCTTCTTTTGAGAAATATTTATTGATGCCTCTTGCTCATTTTCAAAATTGGGTTATTTGCATTTTTGTTGTTGAGCTGTTTAAGTTCCCTATGTGTACTATTTTGATATTAATCCTTTGTCAGATATATAGTTCACAAATATTTTCTCACATTCTGTAGATTGTCTCTTTATTGATTATTTTCTTTGCTGTGCAAAAGCATTTTATTATAGTTTGACATAGTCTCCTTTGTGTATTTTGGTTTTTGTTCCCTGTGCTTTTGAGGTATTATTTAAAAAATCCTTTTCCAATGCCATATCATAAAGCATTTCCCCTATATTTTCTTCTAGTAGTTTTATAGTTTCAGGTTTTACATTTAAGTTTTAATCCATTTTGAGTCGATTTTTGTATATGGTGAGAGGTAGAGGATAGTTTCATTATTCTGCATGTGGGTATCCAATTTTCCCAGCAACATTTATTGAAGAGGTTGTCTTTTAGTCATTGTTGTGTGTTCTTGGCAACTTTGTTGAAAATCAGTTGGCTGTAGGTGTGCGAATTTTCTTGTGGGCTCTCTATTCTATCTCATTGGTCCAACTATCTGTTTTTATGCCAGTTCCATGCTGTTTTGGTTACCATAGCTTTGTAGTACATTTTGAAGTCAGGTAGTGTAATACCTCCAGCTTTGTTCTTTTTGCCCAGGATTACTTTAGCTGGTCTATGTCTTTGTGGTTTCATATGAATTTTAGGATTATTTTTTCTATTTCTGTGAAAATGTCATGGATTTTTGATAGGGATTGCATTAAATATGTAGTTAACTTTGGGTAGATTGGCCATTTTCACAACATTAATTCTTCTAATCCAAGAACATAGTATATCTTTTTATTTTTTGTCTTTTATTTTTTTCATCAATGTTTTATAATTTTCAGCATAAAATCTTTCATTCTCTTGGCTAAGTTTATTCCTAGCTATCTTATGGTTTTTGTTGTTATTGTAAATGGAATTCTTTTCTTGATTTCTTTTTCACAGAATTTGATATTAAATGTTAGCATATAGAAATGCTACTGATTTTTGTATGTTGACTTTGTCTCCTGCAACATTACTGAATTTCTTTATTAGTTCTAACCGTTTTTTAGTGGGGTCTTTAGAGATTTCTATATACCATATAAGATTATGTCATCTGCAAACCGGGGCAATTTGACTTACTCTTTTCCAATTTCAATGCCTTTTCTTTGTCTCTCTTGCCAAATTACTCCATCTAGGACTTCCAGTACTATGATGAATAGAAATGGTAAAAATGGGCATCATTGTCTTGTTTCTGATCTGAAAGCTTTTCTCTGTTCATTATGATGTTAGCAGTGGTTTTGTCATAGGTCCATTATTGTGTTACGGTACATACCTTCTGTGCCTAATTGTTGGAGAGTTTTTATCATAAAGGGATATTGAATTTTTTGAAATACTTTTTCTACATCTATTGAAAAGATCATGTGGTTTTTTTTCCTTTCTTTTCTTAATATGATGTATCACATTTATTGATTTGCATATGTTGGACTATCCTTGCATTCCTGGGATGAATTCTACTTGATCATAGTGAATAATCCTTTTGATGTGCTGCTGAATTTGATTTCCTTGTATATTGAGAATTTTTACATCTATGTTCATCAGGGATATTGGGTTGGCTTGTAGTTTCGTTGTTGTTACTGTTGTTGTGTCTTTGGTTTTGGAGTCAACTTAAAGTTTGCCTCATAAAATGAGTTGGAAAATATTCCTTCCTCTTCAATTGCCTAGGATAATTTGAGCATTGGTATTAATTTTTTAAATGTTCGGTAGAATTTACCAGAAAAGCCATGATGTCCTGAGAATTTTTTTATGGACAACTTTTTATTAATGATTCAATTTCCGAACTCATTATTGGTCTGTTCTGATTTTATATTTCTCCATAATTTAATCTTAGTAGTTGTATTTGTCTAGAAATTATCTGTTTCTTCTATGTTCTTCAAATTTGTTGGCATATGATAGAGTAGTTCATAGTAGTCTCTTATGGACCTTTGTATTTCTGTGACACCAGTTATAATGTCTTCTTTCTCATCTCTTATTTAATTTATTTGAGTATTTTCTCTTTTTTTCTTGGTTATTCTAGCTGAAGGTTTGTTGATTTTGTCTTTTTGAAAAGCCAAGTCTTTTGAAATTTTTTTAGTTATCTATTTCACTTCTGTTCTCAGCTTTATGATATCTTTCCCTCTACTAATTTTAGGTTTAGTTTGTTCTTGTTTTTCTAGTTCCTTGATATGCATGGTTAGCTTGTTAATTAGGAATCTCTTTTTATTTTTTGATGTAGGCATTTATTGGTGTGAATTCCCCTTTTAGTGCCTTTTCTGTGTCCCATAGGTTTTGATATAATGTTTTTCCACTCTT
Organism: Indri indri; assembly: GCA_004363605.1. NCBI lineage: Eukaryota > Metazoa > Chordata > Mammalia > Primates > Indriidae > Indri > Indri indri. The sequence continues at coordinate 1,379 of RJWJ010042327.1, read as the reverse complement.
GTTTTTCTCAAGAAATTTAAAATTTCTCTTTAATTTCTTCATTTACCTCTTCTTTATTTCAGAGCACGTTGTTTAATTTTCATGCATTGTTAAGGTTTCTGATGTTTTTCTTGTTGATTTCTAGGTTTATACCATTGTTGTTCAAAAAGGTACTTGCTATGGTCTCTATTTTCTTAAAATTTTTAAGACTCATTTTGTGTCCTAACATATAATCCTGGAGAATGTTCCATGTATAGTTGAGAAGAAGATGTATTCTGCAGCTGTTGATGAAAAGTTCTGTAAATGTTAGTTCCATGTGTTGTATGGTGTAGTCAGTTGAATTTACCATTCAGATCATGAATTATTTTCCTGATTTCATTGGATCATTTGTATATGTTCTCTTGAATCTTGCTGAGTTTCCTTAATATCATTATTTTGATTTTTTTTTCAGGGATTTCACAGATGCTGATCTCTTTGGGGTCTGTTACTAGGACTTATTGTTTTTTCTTTCTTTTTCATGTTTCTGTGTCCCTACATTGATATCTGTGCATCTAGTGTAAAGGTCACTTTTCAAATTTTATGAAGTAGCTTTTTTAAGGAGATTATTTTTTTCTATAGGTGGGTCCTAGAATGTTGGTTGGGTGTAAAGTTCAGGGTGGACTCACTATTGTGATCTCTGTGCAGTTTCTTCAGTTGTAGTCCTTGTCAGTGATGTCTGTGATTGCCTCAGTGTTCTAGGCTGTTGGTGTTTGTGATGGTAGTGGTATCATTTTTCTAGGGGCAGAGGTGCCAGGCTGGATTTTGGGCCAGAAAAGTACAGCCATAAAGGGCCATCAGGCTCTTCAGTATGCTCTCCAGGGAGGCAGTGGCTGTTGCCAGGCTAGTTTGAGAGGCTCAGCACAAGTGCTCATAATTGTGTCCATATTAAAAAATTATCTTTCAATAAGAGTAATACAATTTTGTTATTGCTATTGTTAGCCTCACAATAGTAAAAACCTAGTTGAGGTCAATTTTTTAAATATAAGCCACTTGACTAGGTTTAATTGAAACTTTCAAAAATGGATTCCTCTCCTTATTTTATTACAAATTAATTTCCAATAGAGAAGTGATATTACTACATCATATAAATAAGAAATTACAGGGAAAAAATGCCCTTAATATTAGCACTCTTTCATTCACATTTTGTGGTTTTTCTTCTAGCCATTCTCCATAGGCTTCATTTTTGACACAATTATAAACAAAATTACTGATAATAGAATATTATTGTTTTTAATTTACCATATTAAGCTATATTTTCACACACTTCTACCTGGTGGTTAAAATTATTATTTTAAGTGCATACATGGCATTCTGTGGATATACTATATTTATTTAACTGGATAACTTATGTTTGTTGTTCC
>RJWJ010042326.1:0-13109 GCA_004363605.1 Indri indri | reverse complement strand
CCATGCATCCATGTTAGTTATCTGTGGATGCACAGCAAATGACCTCACAACTCAGTGGCTGAAACAACCATAAACATTTATTGTTTCACACAGTTTCTGGGGATCAGGTGTTTGGAAGCAGGGTCACTGGGCAGTTCTAGCTCAGGGTCTCTCATGAGGCTGGGGTCAAGTTGTCAGCTTGGGCTGCGGCCATCTGAAGGCTGGGCTGGAGCATCAGCTTCCAAGGTGACTCACACTCATGTGACTAGCAAGTTGGTGCTGGCTATTGGTAGGAGACCTCAGTTCCTTACCACCGGGATGTTTGCATGGGGCTGCTTGAGTGTCCTTACAACGCGACAACTGGCTTCCCCCATGGCAAGGGATCCAAGAAACGTCAAGGCAGAAGCCACAAGGTCCTAGTTTCTGATGTCACACACCATCAATTCCTCCTCATCTGATTCTTTATAGGTGTGTCTCTAAGTCCAGCCCACACTGAAGGGGGCTCCACCCTTGGAAGGCAGGAGTGTTAAGAAATTTGTGGACATATTTTATGTTCGTCATGCCATCCACCCACCTAGATATATTGAGCACCTGCTGCATGCCTGGCCCTGTAAATAGCTCATAATCCAGAACCTTGGGGAGTGTATCATCTAGATAGGGGTGCAAACTCAATGTCCAGGCATTTGACTAGGCAGGGCCTGGGAAGTAGCATGAATGAGCCCAACGAACCAAGTGGGGATGCTGGGAAGCTGGACAGCCTGTGCCTGGATGAAGGCAGAGGCTGCTCCCAACTCCAGGAATATAGGTAAAGCCTTCTGATTTTTAGATGTTGATAACTAATTCCGTTTTTCTTTTTTTTAACCTTCTGTTTGCCTGATTTGGCCCATCTGCTGCCAATTTGGGGGTGTACAACTCTGATGCAGCCAAGCCTAATTTCTCAATGTTCCCCCCAAACATTCTTTCATTCAACAAACATTTACATGCCCCAGGCCCCTTTTGCGCATTACAGGAATGACTTGCAGTTGCCCCTTGTGCACACTGGTTCTTTAGCTTGGAATGCCTTCTCATCTTTCTCTCCACAGTGAACTCCTATTCCTCCTTCAAAACCCAGGTGCAAACGTCCCTTCTCCTGGGAAATCTCCTCTGACCTGACCTCTAGGGAGTATTACTGGTCCCCTCCTCTAGGCTCCCATGATATTTGTGTCCACAGCTCCATCAGGGCACCCCTGCCTCCACCACCAGAAGGTGAGCTCCTGAGGGGTGAATGAAGAGACAGGCGCTGCTGAGCAGGGGGGTGGGGGGATTGCCGGGGCCACTAGGCCCCAGAGGAAGTGGCCCTGGAAGGAGGAACAGGACTTGCAGAAAAGAGATCCCCTGGCGTGGGGAAGAGGATGAGCAAAACCAGAGGCAGGAAGGTGTGGGCAGTGCCTGAGGCTGAGAGGGTCTGGCTCCTTCCTCCTTAGACCTCACCCAGATGGCAGGCAGAGCTCTTGGCTGCCTCCCCAGATGGTGAGGGGCAAGGCTTGCGGGCCCCAAGAAACCCAGAGTCATTGGGGGAGGGGAGAAGGCTGGAACAAGCCACCGAAATCCTGGATGAGTCATCGATGGAGTCTATCCCACAATAACAAGAAAGAGCTGGACTGGAAAAGAGAAACTCCAGGGGTGTGGGACCCAGAGGGGCAGAGGCTAAACAGTCCCCAGAGCCCCCTGCCTTGGTCTCTCCAGCCACAAGTCCCTCTAGGGCCCTGGGTCTTGGCTCCCGCTATCCTTGGAGTCTGACCCTTCTCCAGTCCCTGCGGCAGTCCCCTTGCTGCTGGGTCTCCCTGCAGCCCCTGCTGCCTCCCACTGTCTCCTCCCCCCAACAGCTGGAGGAATCTTCTGAAAAACAAAAAATTAAGCTGATCATATTACTCCTTCCTTAACTCCCTCCCATGACTTTCATGGCTCTAAGGAGAACATTCAAACTCTCTGGTCTGCAGAGCCTTGCCCACCCCTCCTGCCTCCTCTCATGTCCCTGTCCCCATCACTCTCTGCCTCTTTTGTGCCTCCAACATGCTCCCCTGCTACAGGACTTTTGCACCTGCTGTTCCCTCTAGCCGTAATGCTTTTCCCTGACTTCTTTCACTATGAACTTTTCCATTCTCTTTGAATCTCAGCTGAAGCCCTCAGGACAGCCCTCCTGGGTTCCCACTGGGTTCCTTTGATTTGTGCTCCCCCCCACCCCAGACCTTACCATGAAGGGAAAGAGATGCATTCGTTATTAAGATCTGATGCCCTACTAGACTGTGAGCTGCATGGGGACAGAGGCTGTCTGTCCTGTTCTCCCTGACACCCCCAGCATCCAGCATGCTGTCCCTGGCACAGAGTGGGCACTCAACAAATGCACCCCATGAGCCACCGCCGCCACCTCTAGCAGAACATGACAAATGACTGTATTATTGCTTTGCAGCAGGCAGAGGAAAGAGGCAGCGGAAGGAGGCAGAGCAGAGGTTCCCATTGTACAGGTGAGAACACTGAGGTTCACGGAATGTAGACAAACCCCGAGATTCCTTAGGGGGTTAGTGCGCAGACAGGGACTTACTGGAGGCCTCTACACACACATCACAGATGCCTCAACCAGGAGGCAGTTTTAAGAACAAATCGAATGTAACAGATTGTTGTCCTGGCTGGGCAGAGTGACACTGTGTGAGTCACCCCTCCCTGGGGGAAGCTCCCTGCTGTGAGTAGGACAGTTGAACAAGGGATGTTTTAAGTTTCTTTTAGGGGCTCCAGGAGTTCTTTTGCCATGAGTGATTTCCATCTCTCTCTCTCCCACCAGACTGTGGGCATCCTAGGAAAGGGTGGGGCAGTCTGCGGTACCTACGTACCCACAGGTCCTCCCCAATCCCAGCCTAGCAGCTGATCAGAAAATGCACTTAAACATCATATTTTCCCTATGAAAACAGAAGCTCATTGAGGGATGAAATGATCTCTTTTGTCTTTTTTTCCCGGTGTTTATGAAGCAGATAGTGATCACCAAAGCTTTTGTTGGTTTTAACCCATGTTTCCATCTCCCTCCTTCTGTTTCTTCAGAGACCTTCTCCTCACTCCATGCAGCCATGATAGAGCCATCATCATGTGTTCCCAGCCAGGGGAGGGCACAGAGCTAATCGAGCCAGTCAGAATATCCTCATTACTCTGGCCACAGTGGTTGGTTCAGGAATGGACATGTGACCCAAGCAAGGCCAATCAGGGTCTTCCCCGGAATTACTATTTTGATGTCAGGAAAAAGATGTTGTCTCTGTATTAGGATTGCTGAGCTGAGATCACGTAGGCCTGGAGGCCCTCCTCCCTGGTCATAGGGAAGAAGCCATTAGAAGAATTATGACAGAGCTCTAGCATCACTTCTCACTTATAAGACCTTTAAAGTTCCTTTTTTACTTAAATGAGGTTGAGTTGAGTTTCTGTCACTTGAGATCAAGAGTCTTTGATTGGGAAGGCCAGTTTCTCACAGGGGGAGGCTGTGGGTTATGCTACTGTGCCCTCCAGCCTCCCTGTCCTGGGTTACTGTTTGCCCCTGGCATTCACAATAATCTCTGTGCCACCTCTGTTCTTGTCATCAGAGAAGAGGAGCGCCACTCTTTTCCAACTTAGTTCTCTGCAGGGCTGGTGTCACCTGTGTCCTCTGAGAAATAGATGCCAGAGTTATGAGTGCACGAGATTCATGGGGGTGATGGCTGCGAAGGATGAAGGGGAGTGGGAGCAGGAAGACCAAGGGGGAGCCTTCAAACCATGACGCAGATCTGTCAGTGGTGAAAGGAGAGGGGGAAGGAAGAAGGGTTGGGTGGAAAGGACTTCAGACTGTGGTGCAGCTCTGAGAAGGTCTTGGCCAGCCCAATGGGGAGCTCTGGCACAAAGATTGGCAGAAGAGTCCCACATTAGGCAGAAATGGCGCGTCCTTATTCACAGTGTGCTCAGCTGGGAGCTGCCCAGGAAACATGTGGCCTAAGCTCAAAGCCGAAGCAGACACTGAAGGTGTCCATGGCTCACGGCTCTCTCTTCAAGGGAGATCCCAGGGCCACACTCCGTGGCTGATACACTGCTTTAGGACCTAAGCATCAGCATAAGCGTCCATAGCAGGTTTTAAGGCAAGATGCAAACCCAAGCCTCTGCCTCTGGAGTCTTTGTCTTCTTCAACACCAGTCTGCCTTGTAGGTTACAGACCTCAGATGGTGAACAAGTACATCTCCGTGTCAACTTGTATTGACTGGTAGCAGCTGCCTGTGCTCTGTGTTGAAGAGGATTCTGAGGATGCTTCTAGGTTCAGCAGAAAGTTCAGCAGAAAGTTCTAGGTTCAGTGGACTAGTGATGTCTGTCTAGGGGAGGGATGAGTTGATGCATAGTGCCAACTATTTGGCATCATTATAGTAGCAGCAAATAAATATTTATTGAATGAATGAGTTCTTAATCCCAAGAAATTCTGCTAAAATTAACTCTCTTCTCAAGTGAGCCTATCTCCTAGTGAGGTGTCCTGGCACCTGGGCCTGGGAATCTCAAAATCATAGGCAGAGCTGTCATTTGCTAAGGACCTATTACACACCGGGCACTGTGTTAAGACCTTTCAATGTATTGTCTCACTGATTCTTATGATAGCCTCACAAGGAGGGATTATAACCTCCATTTTATGCTGGAGAAACCGTGGCCCCAAGAGATGAAGGATCTACCCGAGGCTACACGGCTCAGTACCAGAGCCCATATCCACGTCACGTTCCCGTTCCCTGCACTTCACTGTCCCTGTAAGGCCAGTGATGGATTTTGTTATTTCTCAAAATCTAGTGTAGCAATTGGAGCATGATTCAGTTATTCATTTGCCAAAGAGAGAGGAAGTGAACACTTGAACCGTCCTTGGAAAATCCTCTGGAAAGTCCCTGACAGACGAACCAGGTCCAGTCCAACAGTTAAGCCTGTATACTTGGAAGGTGAATTCACAACTGTCAGCCCCTCACATAGACAATGCTATTTTATGTGTTGCATATTAATTCTATGCAGCAGGAACGGTGCAAAACACTTTACCTTCATTAACTAATTTAATTGCCACCATAGTACTGTGAAGAAGTATGATTCTCTCTGTTTACAAAGAATGAATCTGAGGCTCAGGAAAGTGACCCTCTTTGGGGTCACACATAGTATGGGTTCAAACCACATAGGAGTGTGTGTGTGTGTGTGTGTGTGTGTGTGTACATTGTTGGTTGCATGTACAATTGTTGTACCATGTAAGGAGAGAGTAGTTTTGGAAGAACATGCACGGTAATAAGGGTGTGAAGGATGTCGAGAGGCCCAAGGGGTGGACTGTAATAGCACTTGTTTGTAGGCCATTTCCTATCCATTCCCTCTCCTTTGTATGCAATCCGATTTCTTTTTGGGTGACCAGATATTCCTGATATGTGCAGTCCTAATGGAGCCCTAGGCACATGGCCCAACCTTAATCTCTTTTAAGGCTTCCAGGCTAGCAAGGAGCAACACAAGGCAGGAAGAATGCTTGGAATTCATTCAGGCAGCGTAACAAGGTGATTAATAACAATTTCTAGAATGGGATAGCCATGCCCATTCCAAATTCTGGGATCTACAGATTACTAGCTATCTGACACTGGGCAGGCTACATAACCTCTCTGCGCCTCAGCTTCTCATCTATAAAATGAGGACAATAATAGAATCTACCTCATAACTGTTACACACTCAGAAAAGCACTAACATTCAGAAAGTTCTACTTTGGTGTGTTTGTTTGCCTTGATGTAATTCCATCAGTCTTCAAGGGGTTCTAATTCATTCCTGCTAATGAGACCCTTGGAGCACCCTGCTTGTTCCTGTGCCTTCCAGAGGATGCCCCAACCTTCTCACAGATTTCATGAGCACCTGATCCCCACCAATCCATTCCTTCTCTGCTTAACTAACTCAGAGCCAGCTTCTGTTGCTCACAACCCCAAAACAGTGGCTGTCATGTAAATTCTGACTCACTGCAACCCGAGACTCTAAAACCTCCAAACTACAATTCCCCAACTCCCAGCGGAATCCTGTACCCTACATCAATAAGTCTGTTCTCTCCTAAATTCACATCTGGAGTAGTGGTACCAAAGCCATCAGGACCATCTCCTGCACGTTGGAGAGGGGTTATTTGGTTGCCTAATAAACACCATCTTGGGGATCCTCTGGGCTGTGTGACATAGTGAAATTATGGGGAGAGGTGTGTTATTAGTCCCAAATTAATGAGGAGCAAAATGAAGGTTCAGGGATGTGAAGGAAGTTGTCAAAATTTACACAGCAAGATGGGATGGCTCTTAGGTCAGGTTCCCTCTGCTAAAAGACTGGTTAACCTCCGTGGGGTGGGAGATGGCTGTGGTTCAGGCTTAGTCTTTGAACTCAAACCCTTACCACTACTCTTGTCCTTTCTCAGTTCTTCACTTACTCCCCATGTCTTTATGTTGTTGTTTTTTGTTTGTTTGTTTTTGGTTTTGTTTTTAAAAAGAGACAGGGTTTTGCTCTGTTGCTCAGGCTGGACTGCAGTGGCGTGATCATAGCTCACTGTAGTCTCAAACTCCTGGGTTCAAGTGATGTTCCCACCTCAGCCTCCCAGTAGCTGGAACCACAGGTGCATGCCACCATGCTTGGCTAATTTTTAAATTATTTTTTGTAGAGACAGGGTCTGGCTATGTTGCCCAGGCTGGCTTCGAACTCCTGGCCTCGAGTGATCTTCCTGCCTTGACCTCCTAAAGTGCTGGGATTACAGGTGTGAGCCACTGGGCCCAGCCCCTCCCAATGTCTTTAAGCTTAATATTGCCCCAGAGCCTTTGCACATGCTGTTCCCTCTGCTTGGAACTCTGTTCCTCTCCACCCTTTGCACTACCCCGCTTTCAACTAATTACTCTCCCTCTATCAGATCTAAGCTTCTCACCCCCTTCCTAGACCACCAGCTGTAAGTTGATCCCTGTATAGCTCCCCGTGTCAACATGGGTTTGTTTCCCTTTCAGCACTTACCACACTCAGTTGCTATTTTTCCTGTATGGTTCTGTGCCTGTCTTCCCCGTTAGAGTGTACATTACCTGAGGGCAAGGACTCTGTCTTGTTCTGGCTCAGTGCTTGGCACAATGCTTGATAAATAAATGGATGAATTCCCGAGTCATCCAAGCAGGAATACCCTTAGTCACTGTCTTAGTCTGTTTGGGCCGCTATAACAACATACTTTAGACTGGGTGGCTTAAATGACAGAAATTCATTCCTCGCGGTTCTGGAGGCCAAGAAGTCCAACATCAATGCGCTGGCAGGTTGAGTGTGTAGTGAGGACCTGCTTTCTGCCTTGTAGATGACAGGGACTTCTTGCTGTATCCTCACATGGTGGCAAGGGCGAGGCAGCTCTGGGGGTCTCTTTATAAGGGCAGCGATCCCCAATCCCATTCATGGGGGCTCTGTCCTCATGACCTAATCACCTCCCGAAGAACTGACCTCCTAATACCATCTCATTGGGGGTTAGGTTTCAACCTATGAATTGGGGGTGGGGGACACACATTCGGACCACAGTAGTCTAGTTTCTCAATCTTCCTCCAAAGCTGAGGCCCAGCAGAGAATAATGGCTTGGCCAAGGTCGCACAGCCCGTCACCGTCTGAGAGATGAGACTAGAACTGCAGGCAGCCACCATCTAAAGCCCTGAACTGGGCCTCATGGTGGCCTAAGCGGGGAGAATTCATAGGGGAAGGGCTTTGGGACAGATGCTTACTCCTTGCCACCAGGCCTAAGGGGCAGGTACTATCACCATCATCATCATCATCCCTATTTTACAGATGAGGAAACTGAGAGTTAAGAGTCTGTGACTTGCTGGGAGGCGGAGGAGGAGACTCGAACCCGGCTCTGACTCTGCGGTGTGTAGGCGCTGCACCCGCAGCTGGGCTCGGACCTGGCTGCAGGTCCGCAAGACTGGGCTGCAGGCCGCGGGGCCGCGGACCCCGGCGGGTTCCTCCTGGCGGCCGGCGCGGCGAGGGCGGGAGGGGACTGCCGTCCTCACCACCCGCGCGGCGGCACAAAGGGGCCGCTGTCCCGCCCCGCCTGCCCCAAGCGGGGCCTCGCGCCCGCCCCGCCCCGCCCCTGCGGCCGCCCCCCGGCTGGTGGCCCGACCCGCGGCCCGTCTCTCCCTCAGTCTCTTGCTGTCTCCGGCCTCGGTCTCTGCCCGTCCCTCCGGCACCCTCTCTTCTCTCTCCCGTCCCCGCCGCCGCCCCGCGCGCCGCAGAGATGAGGCCGAGGTCGGCGCCCCAGGCCAGCCCGCTCCGCTCGCTCCAGGGTTAGGCGGGGCCGGGGGCTGCACCCGACAGACCGACCCGCGGACCGCAGACCCGCGCCCAGGAAAGGAGCAGCCGCCGCCGGTGCAGCCCGTCACCATGGTAACGCCTGCCAAGGCTTGGACCACTTCGCTCTGCCCCTTTCGGCAGCGCACCGTGCGACCCCCTAGAACAGCCCCGGGTGTCCAGGGCGGAACCCGACCTTTTACGCTGAGACCTCCCTCAGTGCCCTGCAAGGGATCTGTGCTTAAGGGCCCCCACCCCCGGCAGCGGTGGGGCGGAAGGGGGTGCAGGAACCCATCTCAGGCCCTGTCCTCTCGGGCCTTTTCACGTGTGAAGTGGACGGAATAAGATGGGACAGCCTGTAAACTTTAATACTGTTCCAACCCGTAGCACAGACCCGAGCTTGAATCCCAGCTCTGTGGTTTTACATTTTAGATTTGGGGCTGACGGTCAGATATGCACGTTGTCCTGACACGGGGTTTGGATGAGGCTTGGGGGGTAAAGTCCCCTCCTGGCCCAGCCAGGAAGGGCAGGGCAAAGAGGGTTAAGAGTGCAGAGTGGAGAGGAGGGAATTGTTTGCCAGAACTTGGGATGGCTTTGCTACTTCAGACTCAGGACTGGGAAGTCACATATGCACATTGTCCCCGATGCACGGCTCTCCCATGAGAACTGGGTGAAGAGGTAGCCCAGAGAGGGGGAAGAGCAGGGTAGGACCCCCATACCTGGGCTTTCTGGACTGGCATCTTGAGAAGCTTGGGACACTCTGGGAGAGTCGTGTGTGTGCACTGGGGTGCATTTGTGCCAGTGTCTGGGAACAGGGAATGAAAGAAAAGTCTGTTTTCGGGGAATCTCAGCCCAGCTCCAGACAGGCCCAGGAGCCCCGGGCAGATTCACAGGAGCTGTGAGGATTGGGGAAAGGGCTCTGAACACAGGCCAGGGCTTTAACCCCTTGACCGTAACAGACCGTGTTGAATTTGTGTGGGTTTTCACTCAAGTTCATGTCCGCATGCAGAAGAATTCTATATAAAGGTATGTTCATACTCACATACGCACATGCACATGTAGAGCACATGGAAACGCACCCACTGACTCACAAGGCTGAACGTGTGTGCCCTCTCATGCATGCAAGCCTCGTCCACCTGCTCTCCCATGCTGCTAAAATACGGGCATACACCTGCGTACACAACACAGATATATTGCAAAACAGACACCTAAATCCTTGCACCGGCAGGACAGTTGTACACACACATTGCTCTTGGAGCTGTTTGAAAATAATCATCATAAGCTAATGGTCATTCACCTACAGGCAAGGCCCTGTGCTAGGTGATTTACACGTGGAAGCTCCTGTAACTCACGCCAACTCGAAGAGCAGGTCTGCTGGTATCTCCGCCCAACAGATGGGAGCCAGAGGCTCTGGGAGCTTAAGTGGCTACCCAAGGTCACCCCACCAGGAGTTAGGACAGCCTAAATTCTGAGCCTGCACTCAGCTGTCATAGCCGCCCTAGAGCCACAGCCTGCACCAAGGGGTGTTTGCCAAACCTCTCCTGGTTTTGCACCTAACCCAGTTATTAGTTTTAGGATCCAGAAACCCATCACTGAACCCCAGACCCTCAGATCAAGAGTCAGGCATTGGGCTGCCCCTCTCAAAAGTTGAGCACCTCTTTCCTAATGGGCAGATTTTGCCTTCTTCCTTGTCTTTAAATAGTAAAAGTTGTCTGTCACCAGCCCACCTCTCTGGCCTCACTTCTGTGATCCAGCCACTCTGGCCTTGGTCTAGAACCTCTTATGGTTCATGCTGCCTCAGGGCCTTTGTACATGCTATTCCTGCTGGGTGGAATACCTTTACCTATGAATTCCTATTCATCTAGTAAATCTCCACCCAAATGTCACCTCTTTAGGAAAGCCTTCCCTGATTTCCCGACTCTCACTCTAGCATGCCATCTGTTCTTCCTTCCTGATAATTTTTGTGAAGCAATTTGACTAACGGCTGTCTAGTGTTTTGGAGCAGCCCTGCTTCAGAGACTCTATGGCAAAGGGGCGTAGGCTTTAGCAAGCCCCACATTTCCCAAACTTTAGCATCATTGGAACAACTTTTACATATCTGCTTACTGGATAAAATATTATGAGAAAATAATAAAATCTACTACTTATTTCCTCAATATTTTTCTTTGTTTTTTAATTTTTTTGTTTTTTTGAGACAGAGTCTCACTCTGTTGCCTGGGCTAGAGTGCTGTGGCATCAGCCTAGCTCACAGCAACCTCACACTCTTGGGCTCAAGTGATCCTCCTGCCTCAGCCTCCCGAGTAGCTGGGACTACAGGCATGCGCCACCATGCCCGGCTAATTTTTTATATATATATTTTTTAGTTGTCCAGCTAATTTCTTTCTATTTTTTTTAGTAGAGACAGAGTCTCGCTCTTGCTCAGGCTGGTCTCAAACTCCTGACCTCAAACGATCTGCCTGCCTTGGCCTCCCAGAGTGCTAGGATTACAGGCTTGAGCCACCATGCCCAGCCAATATTTTTCTTTAAATCAACTTACTTTATGCACTTAAAAATATATTTAAATAGAAATTTTCATGTCATCACCATGAAAAATCAGTATCTGTTGTCATGAATTAAAAAGTAACCATAAAATATATATTCGATGAAGGCAAATCTGGGTTAGTAAATTCTGGCTGGATGAGGGTGACTGTGGACAGTTCCAAACCCGACGACTGTGTTGTTTTTGTTGAAAGGAGTAATGACTAAGTGTCTGAGAGGTGCTCAAGATATACTGTCCCCAGACCAAGGCTTTCTCCTTGGTGTCTTCAGGGAGACTAGAAGAGAATTAGAGTACCTTTCTTTTTGTGTGTCTTTCATACAGTTCATGCCCTCCCCAAATTGTCTTCTGGGCCACCTGTGACCCCATCCCAATGAACTGGTCACATCGGGTTCAATTCATTCAACATGTCCCAAGTACTGTGTGGCGGTCCCCCCGCCCCAGGCCCCTTGTGTGCCAGGCTCTGTGTAAGGATCTGGTCCCTGCCTTGGGGGCTTGCAGTCCCTGGGGAAGGCAGGTCCATTCACTGGGAGTTCTGGACCGTCCGATGGGTGGTGGGGCCCAACCGTATGCCTGGAAGCATGTGTCGTGACGAGCTAAAGAGAAGAGAGCTGGGACTCGCAGGGCTCTGAAGGATGGGCCGGAGCTCCCCCAGTCCAGGGAGGGGCGCAATGTGAGCAGAGGCACAGAGACGGGTGTCAGGCAGTGCTGCTCATCTTAATGAGCATTAGGAAATGATTTAAATAGCACAAACGCATGATAATAAAAAATAAACGTAAATTGAAAAAGAATGACAAAAAAGCAAATGTTGAGTAAATCATAATTAATTATAAATATGAAGCAAATAAGAAATTGGAATATGTGAACATGGCAAGAGAACCTCATGAATGGGTCACGGGGAGGGATAACCCCTTCTAAAGTGTGTTTAGAAGTAGGAAAAGTAACCTGGCAGCCAGCTGATGGGCTGTGGCACCAGCCCAATGACTTGCTAAGGCAATAGGGAGCTACCTGAGGTTGTTGAGCAGTGGAGGGTCACAATTGGATCTCTGTGTTAGAAAGGCGATTGTGGTGGCCAAAGAGAAGCCTGGTGTGGTGGCAGGGAGCCTGGGGAAAAAATGGGACAGCTGGTGGTTACGTGCTCAGGTTCATACCCCAGCTCCACCAGTAATTTGTAAGCAGTAGAGTCTTGGCTTTAGTTTCTTAACTTGTAAAATGGGAATAAAAATACCTCATCGTTAGAATTATTGGAATGATAAAATAAGATAATGCATCAAAGTGCTCAGCCTGTACAGGCCTAACACACAAGACTTGCTCAGTGGGAAGAGCTCTAGTTATAATCGTTACCGCTGTGTGGTTTGGGTGGGACATGGCGAGTCCCAGGGCAGGGGCAAAGGGGAGAGGGAAAGACAGGAACAGACACAAAATTAAGTCTCAGAGAGGGGAAGTGACTTGCTGGAGGTCACGCAGAGGATGCATAACAGAGCTGGCCTTGAATGTGGGTCTTCCAACGCCCACCCTCTTCTCAGTTCGCTGCATCTGGGCTGTTTTTCCAGTTTCTGAAAGGGTTTTTTTTAATAAGGAGCCAATTCTCGCTCATACCTCCACCCACACAAAAATAAAAAGGAGTTAAAGCAAGAGGTTTTAGTTGGACGTGAATAAGAACTTCCTGGCAGCAACGGAATCCTGGTTTCAGAATCTCTAGTCTGGAGAATTTCAGGGGGAGTGTCCCAGGTACTTGAGACTGGAGGTCGCAGCCTGACACCCGCTGGGCTGTATCTGGCTCGCAGACGTGTTTGGTTTGGCCAACCTGTAAAGAGTTGGGAGATTTTACTAAAAAATCGGTAGATCAGGCAATGCTGGGCCAAAGCAACACTCGGCTGATGCTGATGAGATGGGGTGTGAGCCCCAAGCCTCACTCCTCCCTATTGTTCCCCCATGCTGAGGCTATCAGGATCCACTCACCCAGGGACTGAAGGGGTTGCTTCCTTGCACTTGGCCAATTCCTCTCTTCCATGTCACCTGTCAGGCCCTTGAAGACATTTGTATCTGTGACTGCTAGTGTAGACTCTCCCTGGGTCTGAGACACGAAGATGGATGAGACAGATCTTTTTAAACTTTCTCATCAACTGAGAATTAACTGACTCCCTTCAGGAACCGCATCCAAGCTCCAAACCTTCCTGAACCTAATCATAGTTTGAATTCTAGAATGCCCCCATTGGAAGGTGCCTTGGAGATAGATATGCTCAGTACCTTCCTTTTACAGATGGGGAAACTGAGGCCAAGT
>RJWJ010042325.1:0-13091 GCA_004363605.1 Indri indri | reverse complement strand
GCTCTTCTTTCTTTGTTAGATGTTCCCATCGTATTTTTCCTTCATATAATCTTTAACAAGCAGGTGTTAAGTCCAAAAGGAAAATCCTTTTAAAAGAACTTACAGCCATGTGGAGCTGTATAGGAAGGATACAGAAAGATATCAGAACATATTATCCTTTTGGCCTTGGACCCAAAGCCCTTCACAGCTTCCTTGCAGGAAACCAGGGGCACTTTGATAATCGTAGACGCTCCTGTGTCCAGTGAGGAGCTGAAACGTGCAGACTGGAATGTCGCATCTGCCCTGGGAAGTCGCACCATGAGCCGGAGCAGCAGCGAGACCTCACCCGCCCTGGTTTGTCTTGATGGAGGAGGTTGGCTCCCGGCCCCTTTGACAAAGGGAAGCCCCCCACCCTTACCTCCCCCCACCCCACACACAAACCTTTGCTGGACATAAACCCCAGAACTGAAAAGAAGTCATGGTCACTGTTAAAAATGAGTCCCAGAAATGACAGGCATGATCTTCTTGAAGTTAGCTCTTAAAACGGGGTTGGGCCCCTGGGCCACAGGCTCCTTTCCCGGTGGCAGAGCTGGTGGGTAGCTTCTCGGGACCAAGGTAATCTGAGGGTTCTCCCACCAAAAGGAAGTCCGTGCAGAAACCCTCAGTCTCTGCCGCAGGAGACTGTTCTGCTCTGTGTTTACCTAAAACAATAAGCGGGTTTTAATGAGCATCGCAGCCGTGTGGTTGGCAACCTTCCCTCAACGGACCAGCTCCATCCCCTTCTTAATCCCCTGGACCACAGGCATTTTTTTAGCCTCATAAAAGAGAAATATTTTGTGAGGAAAAAGTAGGACTCAAGGCACTTGATGGAAGATGTGTGTGGTATTCAAATTCACGCAGAAGGACATTCTGGGGAAATGTAAAAAGTAGAATCAGACAAAGATAGCGTGACTCTACCCCTCCCAGCTGTATGATCTTGGACAAATTCAACCCTCTAAGCTCATTTATGAAAGCAAAATAAGAATGCCATTCAAAATTGATGTGAGGATTAAATTAAATCGCTTACAGAAATTACCTGTGTACTATCACTGTCATAATGTCTAAAAGGACCAAACAAAATACTGTGCGATGCAGGTTTAAAGGATGCACTCCCCCGTCCACAGGCAAAGCCCTCTGGATAGCCTCTGAGACTGCTCGCTACTTCCACGGTGAATGAGACCATATATACAGCAGAGGTCCTCAAACCTTACGGGCCTTATGGAAACTTCTGGAGAATTTAAAGAATGTTAAGAGCTGCCTCCAAAGAGAAGCACACAAGCCAACATTCTAGATGTGGGGGTCCCTGGAGGCAGCGAAGTGCATCTGGGGGCCGCTGCAGGGAGCCCAAGCTGAGAGCTCACGCCTCGAGTATTCACACTTGCTGTCTGCAGGGGAGGGGAAACCCGCTGTCCTTTCTGTGCAGGGCAGGCGATTGCGACAGGACTCTCCCTCACTGCATCCCAAGCCATCACCCACAGCTGAGGCCTCGCCAGTCCACCCGTTCCTGACACCCTCACTGTAGGTGAGCGCTTCTTCCCGCCCCGCCCCACCCCTCATGTGAGGGTGCAAGTTCCAACTGCCTAGTGCCTTCGTCCAAATGGAAAAAAACAACAGGATCGAATGCGTTAAAAGCTTTGTACCATCTCACCGAAGTAATTTTCCCCTTTATGATTTATGATAGAAATAGCTAACGTTTTTCAAGTGCTTACACTAAACATTTGGCACACATTGTCATCCAGCCCTTACAGTAACAGCATGAGGTGTGTTTCATTATCTCCATTTGGCAGTCAGCTGCGTCATAGACAGTTTAAAGTCATTTGCTGAGACCTGCCAGCCAGAGAGTGACGGGGCCAGGCTTCAAAGCTGAGCCTCTCCGACCACAACGCCCCCCCACTGCTACACTTTTTGCCCCCTGACTCAGAGGCGCTGGCCCCAGATCTCAGTGGGACATTTCATAAGCACCGATTTTTGTGGTCCTTAGTTGCTTTACGGTGGTCCCAAAAGATTGCTCAGCCTTCTTCTTTTGACTCCCCAGCCCCGAGGAGCCCCCTCCAGGAAGATCGCCCTCCACACTTGAGCTGTTCCTTGCTTGCCCCACACTTCTCTGAATCCATAATGTGCACCCCAACATTGCTGCTGTCTCCCGCCCCCACACATGGCCGTGCATCGTTTTCAAGGCCTCTGAATCATCCGCCCTATTAACTTGTTGCTTCCTATTTCAGATAAGAAGCAGCCCTTTTGTGCTATTGGAATTTCAAATATTCACTCTCCTTATCAGCTTGCCTGCCACTGTCCTCTGAGGATCCAGTTCAATCATTCCTGGTGACTGAACTTCCTTTTGTACAGCCAGGAATGTGGAGCTGGGACACAATGGGATGAAAGTGAACGAGTGTGTTTTAATTATACCCGACTCTTCACAAACCGACACCTTGGCAAGTTTCAATGCACTGTGAAGATGTGTTTATGGGAAAGGTTCTTGAACCTTTAGCAGTTTTTACATACGTTGTAGGCACTTTAACACAATGTGGGGGTTATCGACATGGAGAATTTAACCTCCTCCCCATCTGACAGTTTCTGTTGTACTTACTCCCCCAGCGTCATCATCGGTGTGCTCTGCCACTGGCCTGGTGACCCGGGCCCAGCTCCTGGTGCATTAACAGCTTGGCTTTCCTGATTCCGACCTATACCCAGTGGCTCAACGGGCAGGGCCCCGTTAACTGACACCAGGCCTCTTCTCTGAAATGGCTCTAGCCCAGAGGCAGGTGGGAGCGGACGGAGCAGGAATCGGCACTTGGCACGCAGCCCCCCAGAAGAGAGAGAACAAGGAAAGCGGTGCCTCCCCCACGCAGGAGGCCGCGCAGACGGGCACTCAACACGCGGGCCGTGGAGTGGGGCACCAGCTGGGGATTGAAGTCTGACTGTCACTTACTGGGTGACCTTGGGAAAGATGTGTCATGTGTGAGGAAGGTGGTGACAGTTCCTATCTTGTGGGGTCACTGTCATGGAACATGGACCATAGTGGAGAATGGACACCACAATGATGCATGATCCTCCAAGGGGATGCAGGGGGAACTTGGTGACACCCATGGACCATCACCCCAGCCAAAGTGGACTGAAAACACTGAGCCCCACCGGAAGAGCTCAGCCGCAGCCCAGCCAGACCGCGTGAGACCCACCTGAGAGCGCTGTCCTCCGGGTCCACAGGCTCCTCTAGGTCTTCCCACTTGCTCTCACTCTCGTAAGACTCCTTCGGAGGCAAAGGCTCTGGGAGGGTGCCCCAAGAACAGAACTGTGGCAAGGGAATTGTCCACGAATCCGCCTCCAAACACTCTCCACAGGGTAGCTGGCCTTCGGCTGTGGAGCCCTCGGTAACAGAAGGGGTTCCGGGTGGATGGCACATGTCAACTTCATCGTCCCTGTCTGGTTCAGGACTAGAAAACAGAAACCCGTGTGTCTCCAGCCTTAATCAGAAATCCCTTGCCCGGCCTCACCTTGCCTCTCAGGATGCTCGCCATGACGCGCCGTGGGACCCAGCCAGCCTCCGAGCAGCTCTTGCCAGCAACTGCTCTGGGCACCAGGAAGCAAACAGAGAATAAGGGCCAGCCCCTGTCCTCGAGGAGCCCCAGGCTAATGAGAAGAAAGATCAGTAAACGAATGCCACAGTCCAGGTAGTAGGTGCCGTGGCAGAGGCAGGGCAGAGCCCCTGGAGCAGGGAGCACCTTCCAAGCTCAGGAGACGACGGGGCACTTGCCAGGGACACTGCAAGCAGAGCAGTGACCCGGTGCTAGGACGGACTCTTCACATGGCAAGCAGAGTCGGTCAGACCACGCGCAAGTTTATTCACTTTTCTGGAACCTCAGTTTTCTCATCTGAAAAAGTGGACGGTCAAGAAGCTTACAGGATTGTTAGGAAGCTTAAATTGCATAATTGTGATAGAGCCCTTCCGCGGCCCGGGTGCAGTGAGTTTTCAGAACACCGAGAGCTGTGCTTACTGCTGAGACTGTGATGACTATTTCAACAGAGGAGCTAGATGGAAAGGGCTGCGGGCGGGGGTTGGGAGCGACTGGAGCAGGCGACCTTCAAAGCACTTTGTGCAGAGACAGGTCCTTTGCTGAGCACTGAAAACATGCCTATTTAGAGAGGCGGCCAACTGGAATGACATTTACTCCCCATGGAAGGACACAGGAGGCAGATGAATGGTGAAGCTCGTTATCTGGCAATGCAGCCGCAGGCGCAGCGGTCAAGGAACAAGCGTTCCGGGCTGCCGGGATCGCCACACACGCCTCTTGATTAGAAAGAGCAGCCTGTGCAGGCGCCGGCATTTCGCGCAGCGCTACAGACATGCAGAGAAGGCGCTCAGAAAATGTCTGTCGAAAGTCTGATTAGAGAGGATGAGAGGGAAAATCTAAGAGAAAAGCACAAAGATTTAGCTTTTTACCAAACACAGGGATCCTGGTTCAGCAGCCTCCTTTCCCCATCCGCCCACCCCCGGCCCCGCGAATCAAAGGGCTGGCTTTGTCATGTTCCGCTGCCCTCCCCTCCCTTCCCCTTTCCCTTCGAAATCAGCTCTGGTGCCCTCCCTACAGCTACACACCCCCGACCCCCAGAGAGCCCGCCCCCCGACACACACACAGTGGAGCCAGCCGAGAGCGGAGCGCCTGTCCCAAGCTGAGCTTCACCGTGACAGAGACATTATTTCTGCTCATGAGAGCTACAGGGTATGTAAGAGTGCAATATATGTAAGAATGTAAACATACGCACACGCGTGTGTGTAAAAAGGAAATTATTCTGCAAGAACTAAAAAGGAACACTCACTTTCAGAAAAAAAAAATTAATTGCTGAGCATTTGGAGGGAAAATTGGTTTAAAAACTTGGCTGAATTGTGTAGGAACTGCATTTTCTTATAAACATAGGAAGAAAACGTTCACAGAAGTTTTCAGTCTGGCCCATTGCCCAGGCCCAGGCCCTGCCCCCACCCTGAGCGCACGGAGCCCTGTTGAGGAGCCACTGGTGGCAACGACTGGTGCCTGTCGGCCATCGCAGCCACCTGATTGTCCACACCTCACCTCTCACCACGGCTCCCTCCGTGCCTCCTAACATGCTCCTTGCTCTCTGGTTTCCATCTGGGCCTCCAGCTACTGGCTCTGCCCAGACAGAGACCTGGGGACACCGCCAGCCTGAGGGGCAAGAGGCAAGGCAGACTGTCCTGCGGTGGCTTGGTGGTCCCGAGAGTGAAATCCTGGCCACCACCCCACCGCGCAAGTCAGGGAGACAACTGACTTTCCTTCTACCCTTACCAAGGTGCCACTAGGCTGCCCTTGGAAATCCCACCTGGAGCCTGACTGTGGGCGCAGGGAAAACATGAACAGGCACGAGGAGGCCGTGTTTGTCCCAAGGCAGAGCCTATTTCATGGAAGGGGCAAGATTGGAGATTTGGGAAATTTGATGAAGCCAGTGGCACTCCTTTAGAGCAAGTCCTGATGTTTTGGCAGGTGGATTGCCAGGTAGAGTCAGAGTCCCTCACTCTGGGCCCAAGGCCAGCTCAGGGTATCTGGAGCTAATGCAGAGGACTCTCATCAAGACCCTGAAGGGATCAGGGTGCTCGGAGCTCTCTGCTCACCCCCTGGGTGCATGCAATGACCTTAGCTTCCCCCTGCCCTGGTTCTCTGCCTACCAAGCTGTGTGACAGAATGAGCCTTTTATAAACAGATGGTACTCAGAGAGGAATACAGAGACTTCACATGGGCCCCCTGCCCAGCCACCTCCCCAACACAAGCTGCCAGGGCCCCAGAACGAGGGTCCCCACCAAATCCTGCAACCTTTCATCAGCTACTTTTCAGAAGAGGAATCCCAGTTCAGCTCGAAGGTCAGTGGAATCCTTCTGAATGTGCTGCTGGCTACTGGATATTTACTGAGAAAAGACACTGTGCCCAACTTCCCTGGACAGCTGTCCTTTAAAGATGTGGACCATCAAAATCATCTCCACCTTTCAGGAAGACAAGTCAAATTAGCAGACAGAATTTCAGGCTTAAAATATGAAGGTGGCCAGGCACGGTGGCTCACACCTGTAATCCTAGCACTCTGGGAGGCCAACGTGAGAGGATTGCTTGAGGTCAGCTGTTTGAGACCAGCCTGAGCAAGAGCAAGACCCTGTCTCTACTAAAAATAGAAAGAAATTAGCCGGACAACTAAAAATATATAGAAAAAATTAGCTGGGCATGGTGGCACGTGCTTGTAGTCCCAGCTACTTGGAAGACTGAAGCAGAAGGATTGCTTGAGCCCAGGAGTTGGAAGTTGCTGTGAGCTAGGCTGATGCCACGGCACTCTAGCCCCGGCAACAGAGTGAGACTGTGTCTCAAAAAAAAAAAAAAATTAAGGTATTGTAATTACCCTATTTATGTACGGCTAATCTCACAACAAAGTTTGGGTTATGTGTCTCTTCACGTAAGACTCAACTTTCTCCAGTTCTGCAGCAGCAGGCCCTGCCCAGATGTCCCTGTTTACCCTGGTGATGCAGCTGGGAGCTCTAGGCCTCTCCTCCTGCCAGCTGAGTTTAGTATTTGGCAGGTTGGATTTACAGTGTCTCGAAGACATCATGGTAGACAAGTCCAAAGGACTGCCAGATTTGAAGCTCAAATGATAAACCTGAGCTGGAGATTGATATTTAGTATTCACCAGAGTGCTGTGTTTGGGTACAGGGAGGCGGTTCCCCTGGGAACCTGTCAGTGTGCAAAGAGAACCCTGCTGGATGCAGCGCCAAGACCCCAGCCTGCCCCAGGCTCTGCTCTGTGTTAGACGACTGCAGTTCCCGGTGGGGCACCTGCATCACTCACTCCCCTCAGCCACACTCTGACCCAAGAGCAGGCATGCAGCCCCCCCTCAGGCAGCCTCATCCTTTGCTAGCTCTGCCGATGTCACACCTGGCCTGCAGCTGCAGTTGAATGATACCTATGGCCTCCTAATTATCCTTTGCTATTCCAGGAACAGTACCCCACCCCACCCCAGAATGTTTGCAGCAACTTCGGGTTCATTTCAAGGAGTCCCGCTTCATTTAACATTCTTAAATGACCATGAAGACTTACAGCACCACTTTCACAAAGTGATACTTGCAGAACTTACATGCATTATACTTACATGAGTTTAGCAATAAGTGCTAGGCAGAGAGAGAGAGAGAGAGAGAGAGAGAGAGAGAAATAATCTTAAACATTTTACAATGACTAACTTTCCACCCAATGGGTGTAAGCCCTGAAGTGCACATGAGTGGGAGAATTGACTCTTCCATCCCTCAGTCCATCTCTCTTCCTATGAGGCCAGCATTTAAAGATGAACATTTTGCATACACTCTGGCCCATAAATGCAAGCCTCCAGACTTTATCCAAGGTTCAACCACAGAAAAAAGCGATCTGCTCCCACACAAAGGGAGCAAATAACATCACATCTTCCAAAGTGATGTTCAAGAGTAATGTGACTTGATGTGATTTTCACCTTATGCTCTAACTTTAGAAACTAACCTCGTATAAGATGCGACTCCAGACAAGCTCTCCCCCTGGTAGGAACACAATCCCAACTTTCCTCCACAAAAATGTACTGCACTGGTTTGTTACAACATGCTTTATAAAGATTTACTACTGCATGGTAAAATCTCTGGATATAGAGTGCAATAAAAGAAAAGAATGGGGAAGGAAAAGTAAAACCTAACCTTCTCTAAGAACACTCTGGGTTGTTAAGGTGCTGACAGCCACCTGGCTGTAGGAAGTAGCAACCTGGCAGATGGCAAGTTGTGGCAATTTGCTGGGAATTTCAATTGATAGGACTTGTTCTTTTTCTGGAAATAGCTCAGAAACAGGAAAGAAAATGGACTCGTGTTGAGTTCCTACTGTGTGTCGGGCTCTGCGATAGCACTCTATATGTGTTATTTCTTTTGACCTGCACAGTACCCTGTGGAATTGTCATGGTCCTTGTTTATGTTTGGGAAGCTTCAAGCTCAGGGAAGTCAAGCAAAGCTGAAACCAAGCAATGTGATGGAGAAGTCTGTGCTCTTTTTCCGCTAGACTGCAGAAGAGTTTGACTCACAAATGCCAGAAACGAAGAGGCAATTGGCCAGGGCAGCCACCTCTGAACTGAGCCACAGACATTTCTAAGTGGGTCCGCAAAGAGCCATAATCCCACTTGGGAATCCTAATTCTGACGCTAAGCAGGTGCCGGGGGAACCGTGTTTGGCGATTGCTGAGCATGCGCCGTGCTCCTTCCTGCAGGGCGCAGTCACCAGCTACGCGTGCATTAGGCGCACGCTCACCTGCTGGAGGAGAGGCGGGCATGGTTTGAGTCTGTCTTTCAGAGAGGAGGAAAGGTTCCTCAATGGGAAAGAGAAATAAGGTAAAAATAAAGCCAGGAACTGTGAGCAGGCGGAACACTGTGGTCACCAGGACCACCCCAAGGAGGCGAGTGCGCGGGGGATTTGTCGCTCATTGCGGGAGCCAGTGCCGAGGACAGCGAGGCTGCCGCCCATGGCCGCACGGACCGCAGGGGCGGCGCAACCAGCAGGGGCAATTACAACAGACCGAGGATTCAAGGCTCCACTGGAATGTTCTGGACGAGCCCTCAGGACTCTTGTGCGACTCGAGGAAAGGGCAGCCTCCTCCAAGAGGGACACATTTTGGACATCTGGTATACACTTGCGAGTAGGAACACTAAGCCAAACTTAATTCAGTTGGGAAAAACAGAATGTGATGTTTCTTGCAAAAAAAGTGAATGACAGAAAGATAGGAGGAAACAGGTGTCAGGACTTGCGAGTAGATGACACAGAGAGGTAGCTTTCTCCTCAGTACAAGGAAGCACTTTCTGATCAACAACTAGATGATGACAAAATGGGTCACCTCGAGAGGTAGCAAGTTCT
Source organism: Indri indri (assembly GCA_004363605.1). NCBI lineage: Eukaryota > Metazoa > Chordata > Mammalia > Primates > Indriidae > Indri > Indri indri. Next base: position 4,177 of record RJWJ010042325.1, on the reverse strand, counting down.
GCATCTCTGGAGATACGTGAACAAAAGCTAGGACCCCTTCTCTAGGGATGTCACAGAGCAGATTGCAGCGTGGAGTATAAGGTCAGAGTAGATCATGTTTATATTGAACAACCTGATATTCCGTAATTCAATGAATGGAGCGGTGACTGCCATACTAATAATTAATTTAAAGTACCATTTTTAATAACTATTGACTACATTAAATTAAAGGCACATGGCAAGTCAAATTCCTGGCTTATACCTAAACCCAGAGCCAATTTATAATTCAGCTCTTAGGCTCTCTGTTCATTATTCCAAACTATCTGGCAGTAAAACCTTTAAAAACCCAAACGAATGTCCCCATGCCTACAAGGAAGTACAGTTCTTTTTGTATGTCCTATAAGATCATGCTAATGGTTGTCCTTGGATAAACCTCTATAGGTTACTTCCTTTACCATTTTATCAAGTATATCAATTACTGCCTAGACTGCAATTGTGAGGAACTATAAATATAACTGTGTTTACACATTATCAGACAATGAAAATGAGTATCACTGATGAATGTGCTTGCCCATCCTGTTCTGCTTTGCAAACTACAATAGTTAGTTTTGTTTGGCTGGTACAGTTTTCTTTAAAAAATTGTATCTGGGCGCTTTTAGGGAACATACGCCTGGATCCTATTTGTCAAAGCTCTCATCGGGCCTAACTGTTCTACGCCCCTGCTTCATACTTCACAAGGACTGCTGTCCCTATGGATCTGTTCTGGTCAGTCTTCTGGAATGACCGCCCAGTAAGAGCCATTTAACCTCAGCGGCTTTATATAGTGTCAAACACAAACCACTGTGTGCCTGCCTTGTGCCCAGGCATCTGGCTGGCAAATGCCTAGAAGCAACACCTCACTCTGCATTTCTGCCCCTCCTTTCTGCCCCTAACAGGTTTCCAAGCACTTTGAATATGTGTAATAAGTCCTTGTCAAACTGAATCAAAGAGTGTATTTTCCGTCAGAACAGGACTGAGAACTAGAAATACTTACAGGTGGATGGGCACAAAAATGTAGACTAAATTAAAAATGGCTATTAAAATGGATGTTTCGGTCTGATTTTAAAGATATAGATGTGTGGGGTTTTTTATTTAAAAAAAAAAAAAAGTGTAGCCAGATGAGGTGGTATATACCTATAGTCCCGGCTACTTGGAAGGCTGAGGCAGGAGTATTGCTTGAGCCCAGGAGTTCGAGTCTAACCTGGGCAATACAGCAAGACCCCATCTCTTAAAAAATAAAAGCTGATATCAACAATGAAGCATTATATTAGCAATAGAAACGAAGGTGCATACAAGAACTTCTTTCTTACTACAATGCTTTAAGAGGCCATGAAGGAGATATGACAAATGTTTGTGTGCTGGGAGAAACCCCGAGGCCTGCCATCTGTAGACTCCAAGACATACTGGGAACAGTCATGGTCTGGGTAGGTTTTGCTTCCCCAAAAGCTCGCAAGTTGTGGTTATAGCAGGCCCAGACCTCATGCTTCTCTTGTGTCCGCCTCCCCTCCAAATGCCTAGAACCACGCTGGGCACAATAGCATCTGAGCAGAGTTCTTGACTGCTTGAGTGTCATTTTCTAGCAATGAAATGCATACAATTTACAAAATGTCAGCAAACGTGGTGATCCTTACCTTCCAAGTCTGCTGATGTCACAAACAGAATAGCAGTTTTGCCTGACATCCTTCTCCAACGAGGTCGCCAATGTCGATGCATCCCTTTCCTGGTGAAGGTTGCATAAGTGAGGGTGGGACTCCAGAGGACGCATCAAGGACCTGGCCCAAGGTCTCGCTCTGTCTTGGCCCCATTGCACCTCCCTGATGGCCTTTTGGGAAGACTCCGGCCTGAGACCCAGGCCTTCCCCTGTGTCTGGGGAGGCACTGTCCCTCCAGCTGTCCTCTTGATCCAGGCTGGGGCTCCGCTCTGAGTCGGTGCACGTTGCCCTGGTGAACACTTTGTCAGCTGAGAGTACGGGTGTCTATTAAAAGAAATGCTAATGATTACCAGCTCCATGGTGCACACTAGCAAAATCTAAAACTTGCTTCTTTAAAAACTAAAAAGCTTCTTTTCCCATATGATGGTAGATCAGAGCAGTGACAAGATGGGCTTTGGGGTCTGCCTACCTCCGTTAGGATCCCAGCTCCTCCCCACGCGCCCACTGGGCCCGGGGCAACACGCTAGAGCACCTTAGCTTAGGGACATAGGAAGCTCTCAACAGATGTGAGCATTATTTATTTTTTAATGAAAAATATTTGCAAAATTTAGACAAACATGAAAATGGGAGACAAATGTGAAAAACAATGACTCTTTATCCCACTTCCCAGTAAGAGACTTTTTTGAAGTTTCTTTGTCTTCATCTGCCACGACTCGCCTGCACCCCCCGCGATGCCCTTTCCTGGGTCTCCTCCCGCTTCTCCAAGCAGGCTTGGTTTGCCTGATCTGCTCCCATCCCTGTCGGCCTCGCGGCTCTGACTTCGATGGCCCCCTAGGACCGGCTGCCACTGCTCAACCTTCTGTAGAAAAATGGTGGCCTTTCAGTAGAAAACCGTGCATCACCTACGGCACAACCTTCTGGCTTATCTGATTCCAGCCGTGGTCATTGTCCTTGAGCTATTTTACAACTCTATAAATAAACATGTCCTTTGAAATCTCTCTTGAACTCATTTTAACATTTGCCTGGTTCCCTCATTGAATGAGTTCAATAAAATCTTTAACGTGTTTATTTTTATATCTGTACACAAGTCATGATTTTGCCTTTTCCTGAAAATTATCTTTTAGCACTTGCATCCCGTGACCTCCACGCCTGATGTGATGGAGTGCAGGGCCGGGCTCCCGCCACCGCCCTCCGCTACCGCAGAAGAACCTTCACCTTTGACCCCAGCCTAGCGCTCTCCTCGCCCTTTTGATTGCACATCCCCTGCCATGAGAGGGACACACCCCCAAATGTGCACATTTATGCGATTACAAATCATAAACACTACTCTACTGATAGATTGTGGACATTATAAATGGTATACCAAAAATCAAAGCTTGAAATGCATGAGATAAAAAAAATAAAGGGAAAGGGCTTAGTTTATCGTATTTTCACACTCCCTGGGGAGACCTCCGCAATCTCATTTCTAACGCTAGCTGTCCTTCCAGCTCATCGCCTGCCCCTCTCCAGGGCTTCCGGTCCGGGCACCGGCTGCGCTCCCGTTCTCTCCGCTTTCCCAGCACGCGCTCTCACTGGTCCTTTCACTCTGCCGAGCTCCCAGTTCTCCCCCACGGACGCTCCCGAACACACCAGGAAGACCCTGAGCTCCAGCCCCTACTTCCTCTCTGCCTCTGTCGTACGGTACTTGCAGAGATTGGGTTTTAATTTTAGTTCTTACTGAAACCACGAGTGGACCTCACCCCTGCTTCTGAGACTCTGTCTAGATGAACCTCAAACGGATGGGCACGCAAGACTTCCAGATCAGCTTTCTCTATGTCCTTAGTAAATTCAGCTTTCTACCTCCCTACTCTCTAAATTATTTCTCATCTTCTCTCCCCGGGAGTCTCCATCAAGCCCTCGCCCCTGAGCCTCGCCCCTTATTTCACAGTGAGAATGGACACATTCAGATGAAACCCTTCATCTTCCCACAGCAAACCCCACCGACCAGCCCACGCCCCTGCCCCGACATCACCCTTACCTGCCCGCCACCCGTTGCCCTGCCCTAGTTCGTGGCAGACTCTCAGATGACTGTCTCTTCTGTCTGCCCCTCTCCCTCCTTTCTGGCACCCACCCCAGCCAGCCTTCTGTCCTCACCACCCAACTGGAAGAGCTCTAAGCAGGGTCTCCAATGACCTGTATCTTTCTAAAGCCAAAGGGCAATTCTCTGTCCTCATCTCACTCTCTCTCTTAGCAACATTCAACAAAACGCACCCCACCCCCTCCTTGAGAGCTTCCTTACTCGTTTGCTCCCATGGAGTTGACTGTGAACTCCAACCCTGCCTGGTTTTCCCACCACCTCCCAGGCCCGCTCTTCTCACACACTCCCGTCTCTCCGGGCCAGGCCTCTCAGTGTTGGAGTGTCCCACGCCGACTTCTCAGCCCTCTTCTCCACTTTGTCTGTACTCTCTCCCAAGGTGATCTCAACCGCTTTTTCCGGCCCTGACCTCATACCTATTCTCCACAAATAAC
>RJWJ010042324.1:0-13107 GCA_004363605.1 Indri indri | reverse complement strand
GGGCCTCTTCTCACCGTGGCGGCCTAACCAAGGTTCATCTTCTCTGAGCCTCAGTTTCCTCATCTGTAAGAACAAATCTGAGCCAAGCGACCCCCAAGGGCTCCCCAAACTCTGACGTTCAGTCCCTGGGATGCTGAGGCAACTTGGGAGTGGGTCGGGGTGACAGGTCCTTCTTCAGATTTGGATAATACTTTAAGACTCGACCCTCTCTCTTCGGCTCAAGACGGCTAATCCCTCCCCGACAGCGCCCCCGACATCGACATCGTACCATATCTTTGCATGTCGTAGCAGTCGGGGTCTCAGCAACAAGGATGATGCACAGAAGTGTGGCAGTTACATGAATCCTTGGGCCAGCAGCAGACGGGAGCAACCCCACCTCCAAAGGCCAGGGCAGAGAGCCTTGGGGGGCTGCAGGAGGGGAGCGTGGGGAGGGGGCTCCCGCAGGTGCGTGGGCTTCCCTAGAGGGTGTGGCCAACCTGCAGCCACCCGGCAGGGGAGGGGTCCGGGGCGTGGCCGCCCCAGCTCCTTTCTTCCCAAACTCCTTCCTCCAACACTTCTCCACGGAAGCCCGAGGCCAGGGGGCCCGTGGGGGCTGTCCACTGGGGCCACCATCCAGGCAGAGCACGGGGAGGCCTGGTGGGGACAGGTCTGCTGTGGCAGAGAGTCAGCGTGGTGGCTTCGCGGCACGTCCGCACATTCTTCAACGTTCTCCCACCCACAGACGGAGTCCAGTTCTCCTCCCTGGAATCTGGGCTGCCCACAGTGACTCGCTCGTAAAGAATAGAATGTGGCGGCAGTGGCCCCGCATGGCTTCCAAGTCTAGATCACAAAAAAGGTGACACAGTGTCTGCCTGGCTCTTTCTCCTGGGTCACTTGCTCTTGGAGCCCAGTCCCATGTCATGAGGAAGCAGAGTGGCCACATATAGTGCAGCGTGGTGGGTGCTGCCGGGGAGGGATGCGCCAGGGAGGGTGGCCGGCCCAGGCTGGACGGGCAGGGGGAGGGAACGCTCTCAAGGTGAGACTGCAGAGTGCGCAGGAGCTGCAAAGGCCTGCAGCGGGCAAAGGGGTACAGCGGGCAAGGGGGTGCAGCGTGCAGGGCACAGGCTACTCCAGGAGTGGCAAGTCCAGGGCACGGGCCCTGCAGGGAGAACGGAGACACAGGGGAGAGCTCAGGCCACCTTGTGTGAACTTCCATCCTGTGAGCCGCGAGGAGCCACTAGAAGCTCTTCGGCGGGCAGTGATGTGGGCAGAACCCTGGGCTGTGTGTGAGGATCCCTGCCCCGAGCCGCACGCGGGTGTGATCGAGCCCTGGGCATGACCCTGGGTGAAAACTCCCTTGCCGGACCCGGTCAGCCTCTGGAGCCGTGGCAGGTGATAATAAAACAGAAAACTGTTGTGTTTCGAACCATTACATTTTGGAGTGATTTATTACGCAGCGACAGAAATCAGAACAATAAGTGTTTCCTAGGTATTTGGTGAGTGTGTCGAGTACCTGGTTAGGTGGAATTTTTTTAAATGTTTGTTTTAGTGTCTGGAGAGAAGCTGCCATTGAAAAGTAGACAAGCATGTCAGCTGCATGGCCGTGACTTCAGGTCCCCTGGAGCGCTTCGCCTCTGCTGAGTAGAGCCCGCGACGTGTGATGGCCTCTGGTTGACATTGCCACGTAAGGTGAGAGGTGAGAAACCAGGGCCCTGGTAGCCTTTGGAACGTCACCCGAGGCTGGAGCTGCTCGCCTGCAGGTGCTTAGCGGGGATTTGGTCACTTGGCTTCCGCTGGCAGGTTAGCGAGTTATCGGCTCTGCGTCAGGGTGCCTGCAGGGCGGAGGCAGGACGGGGGCAGGACGCTTCTGACCTGCTCCAGGAGTTTGAGGTTACACTGAGCAATGATCGCACCACTGCTCTCCAGCCTGGTGACAGAGCAAAACCTGCCTATTACAAAAAAAAAGTACAGATTCTAGAAGTTACTTAAACTCTCTCTGTCTTAATTTCCTTGTCTGTAAAATAGGGGTGATGATTGTAGAAGTCAGTGTTCTCCAGAGGAACAGCACTAGTAGGGTACATATAGGAACACAGGAGAGATTCATTTCAAGGACTTGGCTCAACGTGGGGGCTGACAGGTCTGAAATCTGCAGGACGGGCCGGAGGGTGGGGGACCCACCCACACACCCACACACCGGCGTCGCCACAGACACACACACACGTGGATCCGCACAGATATACACACACACATAGAGCTCAGTTTCGGGAATCAGGTGTTTAGAACCGGGGCCCTACTAGTACATCCTGCATCATTTAATTTTTGAAATGCCCTACGGTTTACAACATGCTTTTCTATCCATATATACGGTACCGTATACCATGTGCTCGGCCTCCACTAGTTGAGCTTCTACGATGGGTGCCGCATTGGGCTACAATGACCGGCAAACAGAGAGGACCCCCTGCCCTCGCCATCTAATGGGAGAAACAAAAACAAACAAAAAAACAGGTAAAAAACAAAGAAATTCATAATTACAAATTGCCATCAAGACTTCCATTTCTGGAAGTACCGCGGCCGAGGTATCATGCAATGCTCTCCACTCCTGGTACCACGATCATTTGAAAACACCATTTTAAAAAACATAAATGTATAACTGAGCAAGCAAGAAAATAAGGGAAATCCCTACCCGGAATAGCAAAAGGGTGGGAAATACGCAGGAGTCGTGGAGGGTAGCGTGAATCCATCCAAACAACACCGTGCAGGGATTCCAGAGGATTAAGGCAGCGTTTGAAGAGAAAGTCTCTCACTCTCTCTCTCTCTCTCTCTCTCTCCTGTAGGTTCTGTTTCTGTGTTGCACCCTGACAACACACCGCCTGGCTCCTTGTCACTTGAGGCCACCGTGGCTGGGCCCCACGGGCCTGCCTTCCCACGGTCATTCGCATACCCAGCTCCTTGGGATTCGGCCTCATCTTGTTCATACGACAGAGCCCCCGGCCTGGTAGGGCTCCTGAGGCAGGAGCTGGGCCTGTCTGCACCCCCAAACCCCCCAGAGCCTAACAGTGCCTGGCACATTGCAGGCCTTGGCAAATATTTGGTCAATGAATGCATTAATGTGCCATTGAGCGAATTAATTTTGGAAGCCCCTCCTTACGCAACTCCTGCGCCTGAAACTCTCTTCCCTCTTCTCTGCCTACCCAAATCCCCGTGTCCCCGAGGCCTAGCATGGGCTTCTTTCCTCTCTGTTCCCACATCCCGGAGGCTGAGGCTTCCTGAGGGCAGAGACCTGTCTGCCTCATTCACAGCTGTGACTACTGTAAGTCCCCATGTGGGGCCTGGCACATAGTATTTGCTCAATAAATATTTGTTAAATTAATGCAGAATAAATGTCATGGCAGTATGATATTTAAAAATATTAGCCTGCGTTTCCTCAGGATTTTCTTTCTTCCTTTCGTCTTTACCTCTTCTTTAGACAGCAGGTGTTCCTGTGCCTAAGCCCCAGAGAAAGACATGACAACTAAGGAAAGAAAACCCAAGTCTCCAGCCTGGATTTGCAGATTCAAAAGCTGAGGCCTCAAGAGAACCAGAGCGAATGTACAGAAAAGATGAAAGATTTGGAGAAATCATGAGGCCTCCTTGCTTCCCAGGGTGGGAAATCATTCTCTGAAACTGTCAGAAGGAAGGGAATTGAAAGGAAACAATAAGATTGCAGATGGTGGTGGTTCCCTGAGAAAGAGGTCCTTTCCTTCTCGGGGCCACCGCTGGCTCTTAACTTGTGTGGATTAGGAAAAGGTGTCCCCTCTGGGTGCAGAGCATGGCAACTGGAGCACAGACTGGGTACAGCCCTTATTAGCTCCTTTGGCCAGGCATTTATGTGGAGTGCACAACCCATGCAACTGTACAGGGCAGCCCTGCATAATCCCCACCAAGTCCTGGAGGAGCTGGCAAAAGCTCAGACAGGTCTGTAGGGTCTAAACACATAGGAAATCTGTGCCTCACATCCCAGGTAGAGCCCTCAGGGGGCAAGGGTGTCCCAGGGAAAAAGTGACTCCACACAAAAATGGCCTTGGGCAGCCACAGAATTTCCTTTGCAGAGGGTTTGATGGGGGACAAAGACTGAGGACCAAGTGGGGTATAGCAGCCCTGAGGACACCACTGGAGACAGATGACAGCAACAACCAGATTGCCACCTCCCCACTCACACACGCAACAAGTCAGCACTCAGCACACACAAGCCCCTTGGAATTAGCTGAAAGCCAGGTTGGAACTAGGGAAAAACCTCAAATAAACCGAGCTTAGGTAATCCGACCCCCAGGCACAATGAGGGTTCAAAACAGAATTCAGTTGAGTTATAGCAGGAAAAAAAATAAATTGCATTTTATGGGCATCCAAAGGATACACTGAGATTTTTTTTTAACCTGCTGTGCTTGACGAATGTTTGCTGAATGAAAGCAAGCAGCTGAGGCTCCTCTGAAGCCCTCATTTTATTCTGCCCTGATTTAATTACCAGAGCACATCTCTCTCTCTGACTAGAGTGTCAATCGCTTGCGGGCAGGGACCTGGCTCATTCGGTGTTAAATCCTGCACACCCAGCCTAGACGGAAGTGCCCACTGCCCGAGTGTTCAGTTGCATTACGATGTAAGTGTGTGGCATTTTCCTCCAGGCTCCAAGATCAAAAGGCCCCCCATACCCTGAACTCCCCTCCCCGTCTCTCCCACCTCTCCACAGAGCATAAAAATTCCCAAAGCCTGGCGAGGAGGGGAGGGGGGTGCCCCTTCGATGCTGTTACCCAGAGCGGCAGCAGTTGCGTGTGTCAGGATTTGGGACGTGTCTACACGCAGCGGACGAGCTCTGCCCTGCTCGGCAGTGGTGACCTTGATACAGCCTGAGGTTTAGGGGAGTGAGGTTAAGTTCATCATGGCAGTGGGGATGGGCCCCCAAGACAGACACTCGAGGGCAGGAGGCACAAGGTCACTTGTCCTAGAAGCCACTGGAGATTTATGGTGCTTAAGACTTGGGGCTTCCCAGAGATGGCGCCCAGAGTCACGCTGGTGTTCTAGGCCCTCGTGGCTTGGGCATGTTCCGCCGGCCCAGCCCACCAGGCCCTTCCCCGGGCCACTTTCCACGGCCTCGGCCCCCGCCTGCTCCCTGGCCGCTGCGGTCACGCGCCCACGTTTTATTCTGGGTCCCGCTGGCAATGCTTGGGTGTCTGCCCGAGCGCGCTGCCTTTGCAGCTGTGGATCTTGTCTCCCGGACTGTGTTTGTAAGTTACTCCCCACGTGTCTGTCCTTCCTCTGTGGCCAGAAGGTCAGGGCCTGCTGCTGGCTGGCCGCCTCGCTGTCTCCCCAGCTGGAGTCCCTGCTGCCACCTCCCAGGCCACAGTTTGGGTCCCGGCTCTGCCACTTACGAGCTGGGTGACCTTCGCATGTTACTGCGGTCGTTGTACCCACACTGACCATCTCCTCCCTGGCCCTCTCCCCTCTCCTCCTCCTCCCCTCTGCGCCCACAGTCCCAGTGTCGCCTTCCTGCCATTTCTTCTTGGAGTGTGTGTTTGGGGGGGAGCTTCACTTACTCTAGGGGGTGACAAACGCCAGGCAGAGACTGAGATGTTGCAGGGTGTTTTATTAGAACCAGGTGAGTCACCCCAATACCTGAGAAGGCACATGCATGTTCCAGACACCTGACCACCTCCCTGGCTGCCCTGCCCTGCCCAGTTCTCCTCCTCATTGCAAAGGGACATTCCGCTGCCTTGTCAGTGGCAGGCGATGGATCAGAGAATGATTGTGGCCGGGGCTTAGTTAACAGCTTGGATTCGGGGTTAAAGTCAGTTTGGAGGTCGGAAGGAATTGAGTTGGGATTTAGAGGAAAGGAGAATTAAGTCTGACCCAGACTGTGCAGGCCACAGTGACGAAGGGCCCCAGGTCTCCCGGTTCCCAGGGCGATGACTTTCCGCAGGGAGCCCCGTTGCCAGGTGTGCGAAGCCAACGTGAACATCCCACCCCCAGCCCCTCAGCCTCTCCTGCCCACCTCTCGTAAACCAAGCAGACACTCAAAAGCAAACTCTACATGGCTACATGAGACTCAGCCGCCTCCCTGGGTCCCAGGGCCCGGGAGGGTGGGGGTGGGGCGGCAGGCGCTTAGCCCTGGAACCCCAGCTCCTTGTACTTGGCAGCGATGTCGTTCCGGAACAGCTCCAGGGCCTTTTTCATGGCTCCCTGGGCGTCGGCGCCGAAGTCCCCAGGATGCTTGCTCTGCAGAACATGGATGATGGCGTCTGAGATGAACTGCGGGGGGACGAGAGGGACACTGGTCACGGGGTGGAACCAGGTGGGAGTCAGACCTCGACCCACCTTCTCTTTATTGAGCACTTACCATGCACCAGGTGAGGTTCTGTGTGATCTCCATGTGGTGACACCTTTCATCCCCACAACCACCGTGAGATAGGTACTACTACCACCCCTGATTTACAGATGGGGAAACTGAGGCACGAGGAGGTTAAGCCATGTGCTGAGATCCTATAGCCAGGAAGGGGCAATTGAACCCGGGTGGGCTGGCTCTGGAGCCCACGCTCTTACCCCCAGCCTCCTCCACTCTGCTCAGGTTGTGGACCCCGCGGCACCCAGGCAAGAGCCTGGGGCACCACCAACATGGGAGCCGCAGAAACAAAGAGAAATGCTCAGATTCCATTATTTTATCCAGGATTTTGCAATTAGAAAAGAGGCTGGGTGCGGTGGCTCACACCTGTAATCTTAGCACAATGGGAGGCTGAGGCAGGAGGATCGCTCAAGGTCAGGAGTTCGAGACCGGCCTGAGCAAGAGTGAGATCCTGTCTCTACTAAAAATAGAAATTAGCCAAACATCTAAAACTAGAAAAAATTAGCCGGACACCGTGGGACGTGCCTGTAGTCCCAGCTACTTGGGAGGCTGAGGCAGGAGGATCACTTGAGCCCAGGAGTTTGAGGTTGCCGTGAGCTAGGCTGACGCCACGGCACTCTAGCCCAGGCAGCAGAGTGAGACTGTCCCCAACCATGGCCCCGGCCAGTGCACCAAGCGGTGTCATTTCAGAAGAGACAACCAAGTGGCCAGACCGAGGTCACGCGGCAAGTGCACAGCAGAGCAGAACTTGTGCCCAGGAGGCTGTGGACAAGCCAGAGCTGGGCACAGGGGCAGTGGCTGACCCGCAGCTGGGCTGTCTCATTTTCTCAGGGTCCAGGGAGTAGGTGCCGTAAGACAGGGCTAGGGGGTGGGGTGAGGGACGCAGAGACAGGCCTCGAGAAGCACAGCGTCAACACCCAGTAAACACCTTTGTGCTCAGAAGCAGGGACGGCTCCACACACACCTACCTTTGGGCGTCGATTTAGACATACGCGTAAATTCACCTTTAAGTTCATAAATGCAACAAAATGAAGGGGGGGCCCAGGGGCACCCTGAAGCAAGCCCTGCCCCTGCAGAACATGGGACACCTAAGTTCTGGGGCCACCTCTGCCCTGGCCCCTGTGTGGCTTCACCTGCAAAACAAGGACCTAGATGACTGGTCAGACGCCCTCCCTCCCCCTCAGCCTTTCTGGAGTGCACGGCAGAGCCGCTCACAGCTAGAGAATTGCGGAGGGGGCAGCTGCACAAGCGGGAAATGAAACACCCTCAGCACCACCGCCCTCTGCGGCCCCTCGGTCCCTGAGAGACGACGGCCCACAGGTGAGGTCCACAGGTGAGGAAGGTCCACCGGGAGCGGGGAGATGGACATCTGGGCTCTGTCTTCATTTTTTGCAGAGCTTATGCATTAAGTTGAACTTGTTCTAGGTAGACCCGGGTTCAAGTCCACTAACTGGCTGTGCTACCTTGGCTACATCGTTTTCTCTCTCCAAGCCTCAGTTTCCCCACCCCTAGAAAGAGGACCCGGTTATTCAAATTGCACTGTGAGCCTGCCATGTGCCACCAGGCACAGAAATGGTAGTGAGCAGATGCTGCCCCAGAGGGGCCCGAGTTCCAGCTGGGAGACCCGTGGGTGAAGAGAAAAATTACACTGCAGCCTGGCGGCACCAGGACAGGAACAGGATAAAGTGCCCAGGGCAGGGAGGGGTCAGAAGGGGTCAGCTGACTGCCTTCTGGGCCTGGGGGCTTCTCAGCTGGGCCTTGGAGGATGAACAGGGATTTGCCGAGAGAAGACGGGGAGGCAGGGACCACAGCACATGCAGAATTTCTGAGGCAGGACTGGCCCATCATGTCAGTGATGCTGAGCAGGTTGGACTATTTGTGCATGACTGCGGGGTTGGGGTCGCAGGGGGTGGGGTGGAAGAAGCGTGATGGTGGTGGTTGTTGATGGGTGACACTATACCACAGTGGATTAAGAGCTTTGAGTTCCGTAGTACCATAGATCCGATTGTACCTCCCAGCTTATTAGCTGTGTGACCTTGGGCAAGCTACTTAACCTCTCTGAGTTCCCAGTTTCCAACTCAGTAAAATGGGGATGAGAAGGGCAGAGACTGCTAGTCACCTGTGCAATATCCATTTCACCTTCATCCTTGGTAACAGAACCCTACTTGTATTTAGAGAGTAACAGACATTTCCCAGCTCCCCATGCGGTAGGTGTGGCTTTCTAACTAACTTCCTGCGAGATGTGAACAAAACTGTTGCATGAGATTGCTGGGACTTCTTAAACGCCTTAAGAGAGAGCCATCGTCTCTCTCTCCTGTTTCCTGTTTGGACTATGGATCAGGTGGCTGGAGCTCTTGCAGCCATCTTGGCCATGAGGCAACTGTGAGGACAAGATGCCACATGCTAGGGACAGCAGCATAGAAAAAAAAGAGCCTGCATCCCTGGTGACTTCAGGGCCCCCACACCAGCTCTGGGCTCCCTGCTTCTGAGTTTGTTTTATGTGAACGGAAAAGAAGACACTGAATGCAATTCCCAACCTTGCCGAGTAGTTGTGGGAATTTCGTGGGGCGACCCAGGCAAATGCTCACCATGGCCCATCCCAACTGGTGGCTGTCACCATGTCCTCATCTTCACTGCTGCGCCAGCCTTCCTGCTGTTCCCACCTTCAGGGGACGCACCATCCACACGGCCCTGCATCCCCAGCTCTCTTGGAGCTCCTCCCCCCACGTCTCCTCCTCCCACGGTTACAGAGATGGAGGGACATAGGACGACCCACAAGTCAGCGGCCAAGCTGGGCCTCGAGCCCAGATCTCACCCGCTCGCGATCCCGCCCCCTCTCCCTCCATCCCCCCACCTGGCCGCTCCGGCCCTACCTCCAGGTACTTGATGGGGATCTTGTGCTTGGTGGCGTGCGACTGGGCCAGGGGCTTAATCTCCGCCTCGTGCTGCCCCTTCTTCTTGAGGATGCCCCCCAGGGCAGTGAGCACGGTGGTGCCGTGCTTCTTCAGGTCCTCGGACGCCTTCATCTCGTCCGCCGTCTTCAGGTGCTTGAACTTGTCGAACTTCTCCAGAGTCTCAGGGTGACCTGTGAAGAGCCTGCGGCACAGAGGGGGGCTGGCGTCAGGAGTGGGGATGGGCAGTGAGGTCCGGAGGTGGCCAGACTCGAGTTCAAGTCCAACTCCCCCTCTTTCCAGCTGTGTGATCCTGGGCAACTCACCTCACCTCTCTGTGCCTCAGCTTCCTCATGCAAGGAATGAGGAGAAGGCATCCGCCCGCGTTCCCCCGCAGCCCCCCGCATCCCCCTGTGTCCCTGCACGGCGGATTGGATGAGATGGCACATGCTAAGCGCCAGCAGGGCGCCTGGCGCAGGGGGAGTGCTGCATACAGGCTTGCTGTTACTGTCTTCATTATCAGTGGCAGCATCTTGCTCTTCGTCCCTGTCACCGCCAGGTGCAGGAAGGAAAGGACGTCTCTGCGCTGCTCCCTGGCCTCACTGCGATGAGAGCAGATCTGGCCGAAAGGCGTGGTGTGGCCGGGGCAGGAGCGCACAGCTGGCTGAGCACCGGCTACCGTCAGGCCCTGTGCTAGGCTCTGCGCTCGCATTCCCCTCCGAAGCCATTCGTATTGCTCCCATTTGACAGATGAGGCGACGTCACTAGCTCAATATTGCAGAGCTGGTGTGCAGAGGAGCCAGACTGAGATCAGGTCTGAGCGGCTCAAAGAGTAATCCCAGCCCACTCTGGGGACCATCTCTGCAGCTTCCTGCCTACAGATTGTCTTTCAGCTACTTAAATACCTCTGGCTACGGGAGGCTCACTTCCACCTGTGAGAGCCATTCCTCTCCAGGGCAGTTCTCAGGCCCAGAAACCTCTTGCTTATCTTGAGCCCAAGCTCTGACTCTGCACCTCCCAGTCCCTCCCTGGGGGGAGCAGCCTGACCCAGCGCCGCCACAGACCAGCGCCCACTCCCGTGAGGCACTCAGGGAGCCTCTGAGTAGCCACCTCCAGTCCTTCCTGCTGTGAGCGGGTGGGTGCTCACACAGCAGGAGCCGGACCTGCCCCCGGGTGCGAGTGACCCCATTTCACTCGGGGGCAAACGGAAGGCCACAGGGGTAAGTGACTTGCCCAGTGTCTCATGGCTGGTCGGTGGCAGAGCCCAGACCCAAACCCAGGATCGGCCAGTTCTGTAACTCACGCTCCTTCCCTTGTGCCACAGCCTGAAACGTTTGGCAGGGGTGATCCTGAGCCCAGGGCTCCTGTCTAATGGCTTCAGTTCCTCCAAAGGTTCCTCTTTTGTGGTTTCCAGGCTCTGTGATATCCTTGTAATGCCATTGTGGTGGCACTCCAGTTGCGCCTGGAGCGGCTGTGCCTAGGAGTGGTCACGAGGAAGCACCCCACTACCATCCGGGTCCCGTGGGGGGGTAGCCCGTGACCAGGTTCTGAGCTCCTCTTCTTCTAAATCTGAGAAATTCTCATACAACCTGAGAATGAACTCATGTTTTTTCAAGAGCTACCTTCTTCGATGATCTGCTTTTCAGCTTGTGGTCACCTAAAGCCCCCAGCTCTTCTTCCTGTGAATGCCATATCTTCTCATCCTATCATTGGGCAGTTAAAGACTTGCACCTATGTGCAGAATTTGCATTTCTTCTTCCCGTTTTCAGCTTCCCATTCCAGGGCCACCAGCTTGGTGAGGACCTCATAGTGAGGGCAGAGACAGTTTCCGATTTTGCAGTGAGAGCCCTGGACTGGCACGAGCTAACACGGATAGAACAGCTACCAAGGATACGAGTATTTCAAGTGTTTTGTGTGTGTCACGGCAACACTGGGAGCCAGGTACTGTCATTACCCCACTTTACAGGAGAGGAAAGTGAGAGGTGAGGCCCTTCCCCAGGCTCAGAGTCAGCAGGAGGAGGAGCGGAGCCCTGCGTGCTCCTTCCCTGGCAGGGTCCCCCTTCCCCACTTGCTCCCGAGTCGCAGGGCGCTTCTTTCCCTCTCCACCCGGCAGAGAAGGGGAAGGGATGAGGAAGACATGAAAGAGGTTTCGGCGTCCTGGCCCAGTGGGTTTGGGCCCCAGTCTGTACATTCATGGCAGGACACGGGCGATCTTGGAGCGGGTGGGTCACTCACGCTGTCCAGAGGGCCAAGCTCTATGAATCCCGGGGTCCGGGGACAGGCGGGCTCCGAGATAAGCAAATCAACCCGCTCTTCCAAGCACACAAATTATTTTATCACCACCGCTCTCAGCACCGTTCTCACACACTCTTCCATCAGTAAGCAGATCTCCCATCTGGAAGGGGGGAGTGAAGTCCAATTTCACACCTATACGCACGGGCACACAAATGCACACTTTGCTAAGCGAAGGTGCTGCTAATATAGACCCACATCTACATGGCACTGACTTTCTGTTCAAAGTGTGGTACACGTATTAACTCACTTCAAAGCCTGGTGGGGTGGACGCCATTTACAGATGAAACGCAGGTGCAGAAAGACTAAGCCCCTGGCTGGGGTTTAGCCCAGGCGGCGAGGCTCCAGCTCCGCACTCTCAATGACGACTCTGGGCTTTGTTATGTTACGCAAAGACATTTGCATGCAGACTGATACATAGAAATGTACAACACTCACACGGATGCACGTGCACACTCACATACGCACGCGTAGATGTGCAAGAGGCACAGTAAATATCTCTCAGCACACACCTAGGCACATGCGTGCACACACGGACACACACACAGCGACAGGCACCGTGTGCACTGGGAGCAACCCCGTCCCCCGGGAGCATGTCTCTCATGCTTCCCGAGAACACAGCTGTGCCCGGAGCCATGACCAATATCACCGCCTCGCCCCGGGGCCCTGTCCAAAGCCTCGTGCGTCACTGACAGCTCGTCTCTGGCACCTTTCATCCAAGGATCCCTGAGCAACTGGCTATTATTATCTGGCGACAATGATCCCTCAACTCCCGCCTGACAGATGCGAGACCTGGCAATGGCCCGAGGTCGGGAGGCTGGAAAGAGACTGGGGCGGAAGAGGGCCAAGGACCTGAGACCCAAGGCAGCTGGGGATCTCAGACATTTGGGGATCTCAGACACCCCTTCCCCCAGATGTCTAGGGGAAAGAACACAGGACTAGAAATTATAGAAGCTGAGTTCTGGTCCCGGCTTTGTCACCAATGTGCTGTGTGACATTGAAGAAGTCACTCAACCTCTCTGGGTTTTGGTTCAACCATATATAAATCCAAATGGTTGGTCTAGATGATTTCTCTGCTTCCAAGTCTTGCCCCTGCCTCACCCTGCATTCTAAGCACCAGGCAGCCAGAGAGAGAGCCCATATTTCCTTTAAACTGTGCAGGAGAATTGCGCTACCTGTGCCCCCAGGTCATTCTGGCACCACATAGCTGCCTGCCTCCCACGGGCCCAGGTCCCGCAGCTGGGAGCCCCCAGAGCAGCCACGGAAGGACTCCTGGATTTTCCTGACAACAGCAATCCGAAAGATGGGCAGATAGAAGCCCCTCGCCCTGCAGAAATGGGCAGAGGGCATTTTCTCCAGGGTTTCGGAATACTTACCTGCGTTTTCATCTTCAATTCTATTGTCAGCCTACCTGGTTCATCCGACAGGTCTTCAGCAAGTCAGAGAGAAAGGAGCCCAATTTCCCTGCTGTTCCCTGAACCGAGGCCCGAACAGACACCCACATGGAACACTGAGCACTCTCTCAGACCCATAAAAACCCTCTGGCTCTACCAGAACAAAAGAACCAGAGTGCAC
>RJWJ010042323.1:0-13103 GCA_004363605.1 Indri indri | reverse complement strand
TATTGATAGAGTTTGTTATATTAACCTTATTTACAATTTCTGGTTCTCTTCATTTTTTTCCTGTGAATTTGAGTTACTCATTCTATTCCATTCCATTTGCTTTCTTCCCTACCTGGGTGGAACAAGACTACCTTCTTAAATTTTACTCTGAACACTTTTAAAACAATGTGTTACCATAGCCCCTCAAAGTCCTGGCCTCTTTGGAAATCCCTCATCTATTCAAATGACTGTCTCCCTATCCTCAGTGGTGGTTTTCTAAAGTAAGAATAATTTTCCTCAATGAGTTAATCCTCTGGTTTAGCCTTCTGTTATGCCATCTTTCTTGGTAACTTCTGATAACACATTGGTCATCATCCTAGCTCCTTCGACTAACAATTCCTCAACTTCTTTATTTTCAACTCACTATTTCTATCCACTCTGACAGATACACTAGACATCTAATGATTACTCAAAGTGCTTCCCTGATAAAAATTCAGGCTCTGAACATGCCTTTTCTGCTCACCACAGCCTCTTCCTGCCCCTTATTGAAGCCTGTTGAAACTATTCTTTCCTTTTCATGGCAATTTTTATCTCCCAAATCTTGCCTGGTTGCCTTAGTCCAATACACCATGTCTGGATTTACATGGATTCTTCCATGGAAAGCCAATGTACACTGCACTTTCTGCTGGTAATTGACTCCCTTTCCCTTATTTAAAAACAAATTTTCTTTACTGACCCCTTAACTTTAGCCTCTGCTGCTGACTTGCCACAGCCTCTGTAATGATCATTTGTGGGTTTTCGATGGCCCAGTATTCACTCACTGTACTTTCTTTTGGGTAGCTCTCAGGCCAATGTACTGCTGCAGTGGAATTGACTTCACCTCAGCTCAGCAGGTAGACATTATACTTAAACATAATGGAAATGGATATCACAGTTCCCTGGCCACAGTGTTTGGTCCAGGGATGGGTACAACCAAATCAGAAACAATGAGATGCAATGATAACTTTACCAGGACTGTTGGGAAAGAGGCATAAGCTCTTTAGAGTAGATGCTGTCAAGGCCCCTCATTTAGAATCTACAGAAGACAGAGTCAAAGGGCAAAGAAATATTGAGTCTTATTGCAATATTTGAGACCATTAAGCCACACCCAAAACTAGAACTCCTGGACATTTTTACTATAAAACCAATAAATTCCTATTTTGTTATTTTTTGCTTTGGTTCTAGTTTGAGTTGGATTTCTGTCTTTTGCCACCAAAAGAATTTTAATTGATAGACATATCTTATTTACAGCTAGACATTTTAGGATGCAACAAAAGCAAGACATCTGGATGAATTAAAAATCTTTCAATTCTTCTAGTGATCTTAGGTACTTAGACAACCTCTATCTCCCTCATATACTGGTAGGGATACAGGCGAAGGGCATCGTCAAGCAGTTCATAAAAGAAGTGATTCACACAGCTAATACACAGAAGAAAAGTTTAACCTCATTATTAATCAAGAAATGCAAATTAAGCCAAAAGATACCATTTTCTTACATATGAAATTGCCAAAGTTATGACCAAAAATAATAATTCTCAGTGTTGTTGCCAAAAACATATATTCTTGATAATTGTTAGTGGTGCTGAATAATTTTTGTTTTAGAGATAGGGTCTTGCTATGTTGTCCAGGCTGGACTTAAACTCTTGAGCTCAAGTGATCCTCCCACCTCAGCCTCCCAAGTAGCTGGGACTACAGGTGTGCACCACCATGCCCAACTGATGGTACTGAATATTACTACAACTTTCTTGGAGGCAATTTGGCAATATAAATATAAGGCCTGGCCATTTTGCATGCACTTTGATCCAGGTATTTCCCTTGTATAAGTAATTAAGGATATTCACAAGGATAAAACTACATGGTTTTCTTTGTAGCACTATATACAGAAGCAAATATTTTGAAAGAACAAAAATGTCCAAATTATAAAAGATTTTACCTACTAAGTAATGACTTTATATTGATAATACTGGTTAAGAAGAAATGTTGTTTTTTAATGGAAGTAGTTCCCTAGGACCAAATTTTTAAAATATTTTAATTTAATCAAACTTTTTGACTGCCCATTATGAAAAATGAACTCTACCAGACCTGAGAGCCATGAAATGAAATTCCTAACATCAAGAAACTCCCAATCCAATGGAGGAAAATAACCACTGATGGCACACATAAAAATGTTAAATGTCATCACCCTTAATAATAGGTAAAAATCACAGGGGAGGACAAGATTCATTCCAATAAGTGAAATCCAGGAAGGCTTTATGGAGGAAATGACATTTGAATTTAGCTTCGGAGGATGGGCAGGAGCCTGAGAGACCATAGGCTGATGATTTGTAGATACCTGCTTGTATTTCACAGTAAAAACTCAAAAGAGGAGAACATGTCATGGGAAGCTCCTAAGCCTGGCTGAGGTCAGCCTTTGGGCCTGGTGGTCTGCCCACTACCCTGAGAGACCCCTTTTCTCCAGGGAGCACTGGCCCAAAAAACTTGCCTGAGGTCCTAAGTGTGGTTGGCCCTGTGCTGTCATTCCTGGGAGTTCAGCTTGTGGTCTGGGTGTATTTTCCATCAGATTTATCTTTGCAAAGAGTACGGGTTAGGGGGATGAAAAAGAAAGCTGGAAAATTCTCCTTAAGTTCCTTTAAAAGAGAGCTTGAAGAGCTTTTCAGGGAGATTATATGCAAAAGTCATGGCTTTGTCTAGGGGACCGTAGGTGAGCCATGGACTCTCTAGCACAGTAAAAAAGGCTGATGATGGCCACATGGAAAAATTTGTAAAGATATTAGTGTCCTGCTCCTCTCACGTTGTCTCACATTTTGTGTTAAGAACCATGGCTCTGAGATCACTGGATCTTATAACATGTAAAACCTATCATGGGCTTGTGATGGCCCAGGTGAGGGTATAGTGACTCAGCAAAATCTGGATAAGAAAAACAAAAAGAGAAGTGACTCTACAATTCCCATCCAGCCAGTACTCAAGAGACCCGGGGAAGTTCGGAGGCATCAGGGCAGCACAGAACATGTCTGTGGTCCTGATCCTAATAGTTTTAGTGCAATAAGATTACATTAGAAGATATAGGACACAGTGAGATGTTGGCAGTCTAGCCAATTGCTTCACAGAATTGAATTCATCTAAGTGAGTAACATACCATAGCCTGGATTCTGGCCTCAGAGTCCTAATTTTGTCAGGACACTTAACGATCTTTCTTAGGGGCTGATTCATAGTAATCAAGCTCTTTCGAGATCAATAGGTGAAACTAGAGTGATATCTGTGCACTTGGATGAGGGATAACGTGCCAAGGTCATTCTGACTTTGCTACTTGCAGTCGCTTCTGCCTGACACATTTCCTCACTTCCCCTCCTGCCCTGAGTCTTTGCACAGCTGGATCCTTCTCACCATTTAGGTCTCAGCTTCATTGCTCAAGATGCTATTTCCATTGGGGTAGTTCTATAGGAAATAAGTCAAAACAATGCATAGCGGCTCAAACGCAATAGAAATTATTTTTTGCTCGTGTAACAAATGAGAGACAAGCAAAGAGGTCGGTGGGGAGACTCTACTCTGAAAATATACCATGTGACCCTCACAACAATGCTAGGAGGAAGGTTAGACAACTTTCGTGGCCCCAGTTTTATAGATCAGCTCAGAGAAGAGTGTGTTGCCCCAGTTCACACAGGAAATGGTCACCATTGAGCTCCCCATTGCTCACCTGACCTTCAAACATCCCCTCTCCACTGGATCCTTGACCTTGACATAAAGATTTGCCTAAATCATCTTGAGCGTATTAAAAACATAATCTCATCCCTTGATCCTACACCCCCTTTAATTTCTAATTGCTACGTGGTTTCTTGCCTCTCTTGATGTCTGAGCTTCTTTAACGTGATATCCCTTATCTCCTAATTGCTCCTCAACCCATGGTAACCTGACCATCACGTACGGTGACCTCCTTGTCCCCACCCAACAAACCACTACTGACCACTCTGTGTTTTCATTTGACTGTTGCCCCTGCATCCTTCCACAAACCCGTTCCTTACAAACACAGATGATACTTCACACCAATCCCACCAAACGAGTTAAAAACATATATAACGCACTAGTATTTTTCTGATGGGAGAGGACTTTGGTTTGGTCCAAGTGTTCAAGATAAATGAATCCTCTTACAATTTTGCACACGTGAGGACTGGCAGAACTTCTGCACAAGCATTTCAAACCGTATGTCTCTTCACTACTCACATATTCCTGGTGTCAAGTGTTGCAGGACAGAGATAAGTCATGATACAACCTGTAGTCTCACACCTTCACATCACGATGCCGAGTTGGACAGTAGGCAGCAGGAGTATTCCTAAAGCCATTCCTATGCCAGATGGCCAGCAGTAATTTAGTGAGCCATGGAAACGACTGTGGACCACATAAACTGAATATATAACCAACTAGACTTCTATTAGCCTGATCCTAAAAATGCCACCCTGGTGCCACCCAACACCAGGGTGTGATACTGGGGAAGTCAGATTGGAGTTTGCATTTTTACAGAACGGGCAACTAGGCATGCACATTGCTGAGTCCCCTGCTAGGACCCTGGGAGGCGCCCACCTGGATGATGGCCCTGAGCTTGCACTTCATTCTCTTCCTGGTGGATCTCCTCTGGTTTCGTACAAGGCAACCTAGAACTAATGGAAAAGAGCAAACTTGACTCAACTGCACCAGGCACAGTGGATTTTTAAGTTGATTTAGCATCTAGCAAATCCCTTTCTTAAGTACCGAAAGCCAAAAACACAAACTAGTCTTTTGTTGCTAAGGCCCTGCGCCAGTCCTGGGCCTGTCTGCCCTTGGATCCGTTCCTGGTCCGTGGCCTGCTCTGCTGCATGTCACAGAGTCGCCGGCCCCTCGGGCTGACCATTCTCCCAGCTCTAGCAGTCACTGGACAGGCCCTCCACGGTCCAGCTCCACAGGGTGCCCCGCCTGCTCCCCAGCCCCGCCCGGGTCCCACGGCACTGCCTCCGCCTGTGGCCTGTGTCTCTCCAGCCAGGGTGGGCCCGGGCCACCTGCTGATGCTAATGCCTGGGGTAATTCCCCTCTGTCACCTTGTCACTGATTTTTTCTGTGTGGTAAATTCCCTCTGCTAATACACTTGAAGTGATTTTTGTCTTCCTGATTAGAACTTGATTGAAAAGGCCCTGTTTCCTAAGACATTTTGGAACTTTTGACTTTGAGACACAGGCAGGTTTCGCTGAGGTGCATGGCTGGAGCAAGGCGACTATGTAAATGCTGTGAAGAAAGCTGAAGGAACTGGGCTCATGTGTGCAGATGTTCCGCTCAGGAGGCTAGAAAATGCTAGAAGGTCAGAAACTCTTTTGCTATTCAGAGTGGCACCCCTGGGAAAAAAATCAATTAAGGGTGATGTAAGTATAATATAATAAAATTTAGCTTATTTTACAAAAATATTACAGAACATATATTTAAAATATATCATATAAATCACTGTTTACATATATATGTATAAAACATATGGCAAAATACTAAATATTCCACTTATTCCCTTTAAAAATTTGAACAAGAAATAATAATTCTCTATTTGATAAAATTAACAAATAAAATGTATGGTCAGTTACAGAAAAATGAAAGGGCTGCAGAAATTGCATGGGAAGGAACATAGCAGTGAGAAAATGAGAAAAAGAGAGAAAAGACAAATACCAATATTATAATAAAGGGAAATAAACTACAGAAGAGGAAACTAAAATATATCATCTTTATAATACAAAAATATTTAAAAATCTAGGTTGCCCAGATTAGAAAATTAGAAACTATTTACATCAACCCAAATTGAGGTTGGAGGCAATGGGACTAAAGCCATTAACAAAATTTTACATGTAGCTAATTGTCTAAACCAAAATGGCATTTCAGGCAAGTTTTTCCAAGTGTCATATAAATAAAAAATTTCTCATTAATGCAGTGATTCCAAAACTTATAAAAGTGGATATATTTTCAATAATACCAAAATCCTAATACCAAAACTTGAAAAACAAGCATAGCAATAACCACTACTCTATCCCATTTATAAATCATATTTTTAAACCCAAAATAAGTATAATGAAAATGTGAAAAACAAAATAAGAAAAAAAAGAAAAGGAAGGAAGTGAGAAGAGTACTAAATACCAAAAAGAAGGAATTAAATTATCATTGCTTTGCAGGTGAACCCAATTTACAGGAAACCCAAGCAAATCAATGAAAAGCAATTATTAATATATTTGTGAAAAGAGTTCAGTTAACTGGTCAGTTCTAAAATAACTCTATAAAAAAATCGATAGCTTTCCTGCAAGTCAACAGTAAACTTTAGGTAATTATCTCATTCCCAAGAGCTAATGAAATGTAAAACATCTAGGATTAAATTTAAGGAAGAAATCTCCAGGAAACACAAACAATATGAACACACATTATCAAGCAACATAACAGATTTCACTACCTTGAGAGGTTTCACATTTCTGGATCAGAATCTACCTTAAATTAATTGGTATGTTTAATGTAATTCCAGGAAAAATTCTAAATAATATTTTTTATAGGTTGGCGAAATACACAAGAATATGTTGGGAAAATATAATGAATGAATCATCACTATCAGAAATTAAAATAGGCTACATGCTATAGATTTGCAATAAGTAAACAAGAATGAAAATACCATGAGGTTAGTTGGAAGAGGATAAGAACTTATAACAATAGTATGCGATTGTGTCACTAAACTTCATGGATTACCTAATAATGGTGATATAGCAAGTATGTAAAAAATAACTTGATTATTATTTCATATATCAAAACAAAGTAAATTTCAGAGGGCCTTAAGATTTCAATATAAAGAATTCTAAGGATTTATCTCGGAGGAGAAATCAGAGACGTACACTAAAATTTATTTTTAAAAATGATCCCCAAAGCATTTTCATAATAGTGAAAAATTAGCAATGAACTGAATATCCAGCATTAGGGTATGAATTAAGAAGTCATAGAAAATCCATAGGGTGGAATATAATACAGCTGTTAAAAATGTTATATTTATTCATATAGGGAATTTTTAGTTCGGTATTATTCAGTAAAAAATAATTTAAACACTATGTACACCTTGTGCCATTTAAGACTATATATTAAAAAATACTAGAAAGACATATACCACCATGTTTATATATGTTTCCATCCCTCTTTTCCTCCTCCCCCCAGATTGGTCCCCCATCCCTCCACGGTCCCAGCAAGTTCAGGTGGACAGCAGGTAGGTGGGAAATCAGTGATTCCTCTGGCATTTACTTAGCCATTTTTAAGTGGAAATCATTTTCAGGTGCAGAGGCAGGCCCGAAGTCACTTACAGAAAGGGTCGTTCATAGTGAGCATTTGGAAGAGAGTAAGCTTCAGTAGGATCAGTTAGGTTATGGGAGAGCTGGCCTTAATTTTTTTCGTATCCAGATTGAAGATGCCTGCCGGGAAATGGCTGGAGGAGAGAGTGATCCTGCATCACCAGCTCCCGACGATGCTTGGACACAGCTTCACACAGCCGCACGTGCTCACAAACCACCTGGGGATCTCGTTCCAACGCAGACGACGATGCAGTCAGTCTGGAGTGTGGCCTGAGATCCTACATTTCCAAAAAGCTCCCAAGTGATGCTGGCCCATGTGGAGTGGTGAGGTCTTAGCCAATTCTGGTATCTCTTCAGTTGGGTTCTAAATGTTTTTCATTTTTATTACGGTCCTACAGAAAACAATAATCTTTCTGTGTTCCTTTTCTTTCTTCTAGGGCCTGATCTGTTTGCTTTGCATTCTTAGGAATGAGTGTTCCACCTGGGGTGTGAGTCCAGTGTGGGGTTAATAATGCCTCATGTACGCCAAGAGCAAATAGAGAATAAAAAATGCATGGAAAAAAGAATATTTTTTATCCCAGGCAAATACTTCAGTCAGATAAAACAGAAAATATCTTTATGAAACTATTAATAAATCCCCAAGACATCTCAAATTAAACAATGGCAAGAAATGTTATGTTTGTAGAAATACATAAAATTCATTTGAGGTCAGGACATTTTATGGTGTCAGCCAATAAAGCAGATGGGAGATTCCACTCATTTGAATAGGCTGGGATGAAGCTGCCGGTCCCCAGAGCCAGGAGACTGGGAGTTCTGCCCTGGCCCAGGTAACCAACAGGCAGTTGTGGTCGCCCTTTTTTGTTGGTCTGAGCAGGGGGCTCTAGGGTCCGGGACATCTGGGAGGAGACTTCCAAGACATACAGTGGAATGGCCAAAATGCTGTTACATGAGAGGCCCAGGGAACAATGAAATAAAGTGAATTACAGTGGGGTTTCACAGACCCATGGCTGAGTAGAGTTGTATTAGTTAGGGTTATGCTAGCTGCTATAACAAATAGACCCCACATTGTTCAAAGGCTCAAAGACAATAGAAGTTTATTTTTACTCACTCACCAGTTCAAGATGGTTGTTTCCACTTGGTGGACAGCTTTCCTCCACGTGGTGATTCAGGGTCCCAGGTTCATTCTATCTCGGCACTCAGTCTAGCCCACACAAAGGGAAGGAGAGCACAGAGGAGGCACATCTTTTCTTAAATTTTTTGGCCAAGATATGGTCAGTTGAGAATAACTCACTTTGCACTGGTGAGAACCCACAGTCGTGGAGCCACTCCAACTGCAAAAGGGGCTACTGAGGAATGAGGACGAGTTGTGCTCCACTGATGTTCGGTGAACATCTTTGTTAGAGTTGACACTTACCAGGCGTGAACAGATGATGGCCTAAGCCCCCACCCCAAAATCTCAGACTTGAAATAGAAAGGACGATTTAGAAGGTTACAAATGGAAATAATGGAAATATCCTAAGTTTCCTCTTGGTAAAAGTGTTATATACAGCAAATTGGATTGGTGGGTGGGGGGAAATTGTCAGAATAATATTAGAGCAAGCACATTTTTAGATTGATCAGGGGATAATTCATTCCCTCTGAGACACTTTGCCTGCAATTAGCTCCCGTTAGGTGGTAACGGGGTTTCAAGAACCAAAAGATTGTCATTCATTTCTTCAAAAAAACAAACAAATAAACAAACAAACAAACAAAAACCACAAAAGTTAAAAGCAGAGTCATCAAGACTTGCTGTATACCAGAGAGCTCTGCCATACAGGGCATAAATGGTGTGGCCCAGAAGTGACAGAGACCTGCCAGGGTATTGATCTCTTG
The DNA here is from genome assembly GCA_004363605.1 of Indri indri. Classification (NCBI taxonomy): domain Eukaryota; kingdom Metazoa; phylum Chordata; class Mammalia; order Primates; family Indriidae; genus Indri; species Indri indri. The sequence goes on along the minus strand of RJWJ010042323.1, from coordinate 3,894 downwards.
GAGTGATGGCTGGGGCCCAGCATGACTGCACTTCCTGGGCTGGGTGCCTTTGTCTGTTTGAATTCCATTTTGTCTAATGCAAGCAGTATTAGATACATTTCATCTAATAACAATTATTATAATAATGTAATAATAATTATAATAATAATGTATTATTATCCATGTGTGCCTTGACATGAAAATATCTGGGAAGCATTTCTGTATGTCAAGATATGCAGAGTGTTTTCTAAAAACCTCACACTTTCCTGGTTAGAATTGGCTTAATGTAACATAATTCATTTTATTCTCAAGCTTCAACCTCTCTTTCATTCAACAACCAATTATTAAGCATGTACTGTATACCAGGCAGTGTTCTACACTCTGACTGCTGACTTTCTCTCTTTGGTGTCACATTGGCATCGTGAGATTTTACACTGTCTTGATTTTCTTCTTAGAGCTGCCTACGTTGTTCTCATCTTCTTTAGCCATGGGTGCATTTCCCCGTTAGAGTATAAAAGTAAGTCAGAGCAGATACCCATTGGTCCTTAATTATGCTCCAGAGCTTTTGAGATATGCCAGTGCATTTTTCTGAGCAGCACAAACAGGACACGTGACAGTTAGAGATGGATCTCTACATTGAAAAAAGAAAAAAGAACCTTGGTGACAATGTTTTTCCAATGAAAAGAGAGGAATTTTCCAACCAAAACAAAGGGAAAACTGCCATCTCCCGACAGGTAGATACTAAGTAAAATGAACACACAGCTGCCAGGTTTTTACATTAAACACTTAGTTTCTGTTTAATGTTTTCTTTATCAAGATTCTAATACTTCATCAGACACGCTCAGCCTCAGTCAAGGAGTTCCTCAGAACTGATTTCTAAGAGCTCGCCTCCCTTCCAGAACCAAAGATGTTTAAACAACATTTAAACAAAACAAAACAAAAGAAAAAACTTAACAAGGACTTTTAAACAGAGATTTATAGTGGTTTCATCACAGGCTCATTCCCCCAGAACTCTGCCCTGGTGGCCAGTCTGCGTTGCCAGAGGCTGTGTGGCTTGCTCTCGGCCTGGCCCTGCGGCCCACAGCCAGCCGGTCCCGGGACGCCTCTGCGCGTGCAGCTCACAGCAGCCCAGGGGCCACTCGGGTGCCAATGCCATAATCACCAGAAAAGTACTGAGAACCTTGATACCAGTGTTCACACAGAGCTGCCGCTGTTTAGGCTCCTCACGGATACTTCAAGGAGGAAACGGCTTCAGGGAAACCCCAAATAGCAATATCTCAAGTTCCACCACCAAAGGACCCAGGACTTTCTTCTCTAAAGATAGTGAAGTTTGCTAGTTATGAGGCAAAAAATATTGTATCATACTATTAGGAAGACGTGCAGGTACGAAATAACCCTATATTATTATTACTCAAACTGGTTTAGTGTGGCTTCAGGTGTTAGTGTGGATCTAGGATGTTTGAGTCAGCCTCAGACAAATCTACTGACTTCTTTTCACGCTGGGCCTTGAGTGACTTCGCTCTTTCTGGACCACAAATCCACCCCTCTCTTCCAGGTTTCAACTGTCTCTCTGTGGTAGTCTAAATATTGACATAATGCTTCTCCCACTGTTGACGAATCCTTCTTTATCAAGTCCCTTTCTTTCCAAGCTCCTGCTAAGGAGCTGGGCACATCCTCCCGGTGTCTACTCCGTTTCTCAAGCGTTTCGCAGCTGACCTTGGAGTGGCCGGTCGTGTCTGGTGTCTCAGGGCCCTGCCACGTGCTCAGTTGCTGCATAGCACATGGCCCCTTTCACGATGTTTTGTCAAGTTTTCCTTTACTTCTTCTTCCTTGGTCCTTCCCGTCTGCCGAAACAATTGATCAGGAATTCTTTCTATCAAGTAACAATAACATTACTTTTTCTATGGCTCACGTTTACATGTGAAAAAAAATTTTAAACAGGAAATCGATGCCATCCGAAATGAACATTTAGGAGAAGGGTTTCCTCACAGCCTTCAACACACCACTGTCTTCCCTTCCTCTCGTTTGACAGCTGCTTTTCTTGCTGGGGGAAGAAAGGACATTATAACTTGGCTACTTCTCTGTAAGTCTGAAACCAGGTGCCAAATGTAATTCAGTAGATTTGAAGCAGGTTTAACAAAGGATCTAGTTCAGTGACTTGTTTTTGCAATAAGCTCTGTGCAAGATTGGGAAAAAAACAGCAAATTAAAGACTGTTCAAGTTTCATTTCTTTCTGTTTAGAGAGTATCTATTAGATGATGTTTTGAGAGGATTTGTGCATGGCACTGTCACTGAAATGAATTAAAAGACTAATACTGGGCTCCGTGACATTGGGCATTTAGAAAATGTTCCTGTTCTTTCTGCCTTGGGAGAGCTTATATGCTGAGCAGGAAAGCCGGGCATGGACAGGGCAAGGAACAGTGTGAGATGGCAGTGTAGCAAGATCCTCCGACCAGTGTGGGCTGCGGGACAGCCGACTCCAATTACCTGCCTCTCTCATAGCTGCACGTACCGCACAGTGTGCGTGGGCAGTCGGAGTGAGGTAGGGTGTGTGTGTGTGTGTGTTACTCTTTCTCTATTTGTTTCTTGCTGTTTAATCCTGTCCTCCCCTGACTCCCCACTTCCAACTCCTCCTTTCCCGAGTAAATACATGGTCCTCTAGTTTAGGGCTTAGGTTTCTTTGGCAGTCTCTATAGTCCAAGCAAAATCCTAGGCACATCTTCTTCTCCCAGTAAATACGCATTGATTGATGGATTAAACATCACAGTAAATGCATAAGAGAAGGACTAGATTCCGGAATCCTCCATCTGCCAGGTCAGGTCCTCTATACATGTGGGTGATTTTGTTTCAGCAAACGATCTTTTTAATAGCCCACATCAAGACAAGGAAATGTTCTGAACGAGAGATGATGCCAAGCCTGGGCTTTGAAGACCACCCACAAAGCCTTCAGCAGAAAGGAGAGGAGACCCTGGAGAGGGATGAAACGGTTCTGAGGGCGAGGAGATGGGACAGATGGAGGCAGGACCACAAGGTGACCCAACCAGGGGCAAGAAGGAAGAGAAGAGGCTGCTGTAGGTCTTGGGCAGCAAGAAGTTTACATGGATCAGTTTATACTGTTGGATTAATACTGTTTGGCTGGAAAAAATAGTGTAAATAAGATGAATATAAGCCATCTGGTTGGTATATTGGTGCAAAATGATGAACCATAAGTAATTGAGAGAAAAGTTCAAAATAGTAAGAAATGCAGTTTAGCTTTTTAAGAATCGGTACAGCTTTGTGATTTAAAATTTGGGGAAATTTACTGGGTCAGTGCCGTACTGATAATCACACAAGAAGCGATTAAATGTTCTTAAGCATTTGGACTCATCTCGCCACCAGGACCAATGTTCTCTGAAGTCTCTCAAAGTTGGGAGCAGATGATAATACTTCAGGCACAGCCAACTATGATGACTGAGCACATGCCAACAGTCGTGTGTTGCAATTAATTACAATTTACAACAGAGTTAATCTGGCAACATCCACATATTTAACAATATGGATAATTGTTATTGTGCTGGGAGGCTTTTTCGAATGAATGGTGACCAGATCACATAAATGCCTGTAATTTGTGTTTCTTTACGCAGTTGAGTTGAGCCTTTACAGATTTTTCTCCTCTTTGTTAGGGCTGCAATAACCCAGAAACAAAGCCAATGTTAACAGTTTTCTCTGACACTGAATTAATCCTCTGTGTGCACACACATGCACACACACACGCACCTTAAAAGACAAAAGTTCTGGTTTGATTCCTCAGCAATGGGTTCGCCATGGCTTGAAGGCCCCACCCCAGTCAGGGACCAGGGCCCACCCTCTCTGTGCCCCTCCCACCTGCCTCATAGTGTCCTTCCCCACCCATAAGAGAAGCCCTCCAGCAATTGC
>RJWJ010042322.1:0-13098 GCA_004363605.1 Indri indri | reverse complement strand
CAGCCTGAGCAAGAGCGAGACCCTGTCTCTACTAAAAAAAATAGAAAGAAATTATCTGGACAACTAAAAATACATAGAAAAAAAAAAAATTAGCCAGGCATCGTGGCACATGCCTGTAGTCCCAGCTACTAGGGAGGCTGAGGCAGGAGGATCGCTTGAGCCCTGGAGTTTGAGGTTGCTGTGAGCTAGGCTGACGCCACGGCACTCACTCTAGCCAGGGCAACAGAGTGAGACTCTGTCTCAAAAAAAAAAAAAAAAAAAAAGAATTAGCCTATAGTATCTTTACTGCTGGGAGGTAAGGGGCAACCCAACCACAGGCTTTCTCATCTGTGAGTGAACTGAGTAACAGACACGAAATAACCAATCACCAACAGACTTTGAAAAGAGTGACGTGATAGAGCCCTGATCGTGATATGCATCTGTTATTTTCTAAATGTGATATGTGGACTAAAGAGCTGGTTCTTTAAAGTTTGTACTTCATGCGATTACTCACTTACTATACCCTGATAACTGAGATGTGAACTGTGTTGTCAGGGGACTGGTACTATTTACCTAAACTGAGGTAACTGAAATCCGTGCCTACTGGAGCCACGCAAAGGAAGTACTGCCTGTGTTGAAAATAAGGAGGTTAAAATACATGGTGGCTGCCTCCCCCACTGAGCCCCAAAACTTTCGAGCAGTCAGGTTTTTACCCCTCTAAGTCATCTCTTGGGTTCCCCCAAGGAAACAGCTCAATCAGATCACTCCATATGAAGGTTTCTCAACCTCAGCACCACTGACATTCTAGCCCAGATAATTCTTTGTTGTGGGGACTGCCCCATGCACTGTAGGATATTTATAGCAGCATCTCTCAATTGCGACAACCAAAAATGTCTCCAAATACTGCCACATATGAGATGGGGGAGGGATAGGGGTGGGGACTAGGAACAGCAGAAGTCATCCCTGGTTGAGAACCCTGCCCAAGACAAAGGCCCCACAGTCCCACAAGTGTCACCCACATTCATCCAAAATTGAAAAGAGAATAGAAATACAAGCATATTAGATATACAGAGGCAACTACCAAAAGAATTGGAAGTGGTTTCCTCAGGAAAGGGAATCGGTGGCAGGAGACCTCAGTGTTTGTTTTGCAAGCCTTGCTGAACCCCCTGACTCTGTAATATGCACACATAACCTTGATTAAAAAAAAAACAAAAAAACTTTTTTTGGTTAAAAAAAGGCAACATCAGGTGGGCCTAGTGGCTCACACCTGTAATCCCAGCACTTTGTGAGGCCAAGGAGGGAGGATTGCTTGAGGCTAGGAGTTTGAAACCAGGCTGGACAACATAGTGAGAGCCTGTCTCTATAGAAAGTAAAAAAATTAGGCAGGCGTGGTGGCATGCACCCATGGCCGCAGCTATTCGGGAGACTGAGACAGAAGGATTGCTTGAGCCTAGGAATTCAAAGTTACAGTGAGCTATGATTGGGCCACGGCACACTAGCCTGGGCAACAGAGACTTTTTCTAAAAAATTTTTAAAAAGAAATTAAAAATTAAAAAAACAAAGAAAAGGCAACATCAGCAGTAGCCGTGGCTCACATCAGTAATCTCAGCATTTTGGAAGACCAAGGCAGGAGGATGGCTCAAGGCCAAGAGTTTGAGATCAGCCTGGGCAACATAGCAAGACCCCATCTCTACAAAAAATGATTTAAAAAATTAGCCAGGAGTGGTAGCATGCGCCCATAGTCGTAGCTACTTGAGAAGCTGAGATGGAGGATCAGTTGAACCCAGGAGTTCAATGCTGCAGTGAGCTATGATTGTGCCACTGCACTCCAGCTCGGGCAACAGAGCAAGACCCAAGGGAGGAAGGAAGGAGGGAAAGGAAAGGAAAGAAAGGAAAGAGAGAAAAAGGAAAGGAAGAAACATCTCTGCCAAAAAAAAAAAAAAAAGCCAGGTTTCTCACCAGCATGGGGCCCCACCCCATGGCACACATGACTAGAGGTAGAAACACAAACTCCTTTCTGGTCACTTCCTAGCTCTAGGGGTTCCTCTTCCCAAGGTCTAGCTGATCTTCCTAGAGAAATACGTCCCTGGTCTAAGTATTTTCTAAGCTGTCCTCTCCTGAGCCAAGAGAAATTGTTGGGGAGGATACTCTTCTCCACTTAATCACGAGGCTCTAGAAGGGTCTGGGCTTGTATGAGGTCACACAGCAAGAGGGGAAGCCAGTACCAGAACTCGGAGGAGACCACCACCTCCTTCCCTCAAAAAGTCAAAGCTAGTTCCAGCCAGCCCCAAAAGCTGTAACTAATGTCCATCTCTGCTAACTTATAACACCGGGCAAGAACAGAAGTTCTCCAGGCCTGCTTCATCGTCTATAAAATCAAAATAAGGTCTACCACAAAAGGTCATGAGGATTAAATGTAAATAAAAAGCTTAGTACAGGGCCTGACATTAAATGGCAAACATCTATGAAGAACTCTTCAATGAGATCACTAATTGACAATGGGCTCCAGTGGCACAGAACCTCTCAGGCACAAGACAGATTAGGCACTGCCTTATCCTGTTAGTCTCAATGCTGGTTTCTAGTAAAAATACTCTCAATAAACTCATCCCACACTCAGGATAGGAACTTTCAACCTAGTTTGTCAAGAAATGCTCTTTTCATTAACTGTTCTGATCAAGGGCAAAAGAGATAATGGGTCAGGGCAGAACCACCCAACACTGAGAATTTTTAAATGAAGCTTAGCTACACACGCACGCACACCCCACACTCATTTTTGCTTTCCTTGTACAGTTGACCCTTGAACACGGATTTGAATTGTGCAAGTCCATAATGAAGATTTTCTTCCGCCTCTGCCACCCTCAAGACAGCAAGCCCAACCCTTCCTCTTCCTCCTTCGCCTATTCAGTGTGAAGACAATGATGGAGGCCTTTACGATGATTCACTTCCACTTAACGGATAGTAAATATATTTTCCCTTATGATTTTCTTACCATTTTGTTTTCTCTACCTTAGGTTATTATAAGAATATAGCATATGATACATATACAAAACATGTGCTAATCGATGATTTATGGTATTGGTAAGGCTTCTGGCCAACAGTAGGCTACTAGTTAAGTTTTGGGGAGTTATATGTGGCTTTTCAATTGCATGTGGGGGACAGTCGGCATGCCTAACGCCTGTGTTCTTCAAGGGTCAACTGTAACATCAAAGCTGGAAACAATGTTCATGAAAGTTATAGTAAAATAGAACAGTTCATTCAAACAGGAAAACTTTGGCTCTTAAAAACCACGAGTAGGTCTATGGATACCAACATGAAAATGTCTAGGCTATGCTATTCAAACGGATAGTGCCAAATTGCTACGATAGTCCCTATAAAGTCATGCACATTCTGGGGTCACAAGGAACAGGGAGGGGTGGGGAAATTTAAGTTGGATAGTAGCTTTTACTTGTTAAGTTATTCATATTCTCCTAAGAATGACACAAAGCTAACTGATCAGGAGCCCAAATGATTTGAATATGAACAAAAACCATGAGAACAAATTTTCTAAAAACTGTAGGCTTTTTTATTCAGTTAAGAGGTAGACAGATGAACATGGAAGGCTGTCCATTTAATTTGCCCAAAGTTCAAATTCCACTTCATTCATCCGTCCCACACTGTCAGAAATCTTAAAGAGTGAATCAAGATTGCCAAAAGGCCTTCTTACTTCTTCTTAGCATTATCTGTCAATGAATTGCTTGCAAAGAAGTTACTACTAACTTAAATCTTCACTGTGTTCAAAGAATCTCATCCCTCTAAGAAGTTCCCATATATGCCAATAGAACCTGCCACTATAGACAGGAGGACAGAGTACCAATGACTCTATTATATAAGAGACTACAAGGGAAGCTTTAGTTACATTTTTTTGTTGTTAAATCCCTGTGCATGTTAGGGCAGAAGCTGGTGAAACCAACAAAGCAAAGCACACTCTGTCAAATGGCTCTGCATGGTTGTTTTAAAAAAAAAGTCACAAGTTATCTTCAGAGACAACATTAAAACATAATGGAATTGAAGCCTGATACAAAAAGTAGAGAAGTATGTACAGGAATTCACAGCCCAGAAGGAAAGGGGACCTCAGCAGGAACCAGTGGAAATGCTGGCTCTTTTACATAGCTAATTTTGAGACAAGTCATATTTAGCACAAAAGCAATTATAGCACAAGTAATACTTCCCCTCCCCTAGCTCCCCAACTTTAAAGACTCTCTTCGGTAACGCTGTAGTCATTCTTCAAGGGAGCAGGAATGTGTAAGGTGGTCCGAAACATTGATGCGAATTTTAATCTTGAATAGCTTCACATTCTGAGGATGACATATTTGAAGACTGCCATGATGGCAGCACTGATAACGCCAGAAATGGGGACTGTGACAAACCAGGCCATAAAAATGTTGCGGAAGAGTCTCCAGTCAACAGCCTTCTTGGATCGGAGCCAGCCAACAGATACAACAGAGCCCACCTAGGAGAGAAACAGACCAAGGCAACTGGTTACTAAAGTGCTAAAGGTATTTTAGCAAATAGACACCAGAGATTGTTTAGGCAAGGAACCCCAATTGGACGAGACCAATTCCATGAAAGCTGGTTTATGACAGGTTAAGATTACTCGTGGGAAGATGAGGGCAATATAAAAATCTAATCATTAAATCTGTGCTACCTGTGGTAAAATACGATACAAGAACACTTCCTTCTCCCTTTCTGAGCTACCAGAATTTAATGAACATGTACTGCTTTCAGTAATAAATTAAGCTTTGGGTTTTCCAAAGATTATTTACAGGGGGACTGATATTAAACCCAATAAGATGATTCCAGGAGACATCCTGGTAGAAAAAGGATGACTGGGCAATCTCCATGATGGGCATGTTTAAATTCTCTTAAGGAAGCCAATGTCTTCTTTATCCTATAATTATCAAACGGTCATTCAGCACCTTAAGATCCAATAAATTTCTCAGTACTTCAATCCTGAGAGGCCCTGCTTTCTGTAAATATATGGCCCTTCCAACAGTCCAACGGCCTCACAGACTTGTTAAAACCAGACCTTCAGCCACCACAATGGTAGCAAAAACCCACCTGGTCAGAATTAAGCGGCTGGCCAGTTTATTGGCACACACACACAAACTAAAAAGAACATAACAGTGCTAAATAGAAATACCTGAGATAAAAAAAATTTATAAAGCTACTGCAATGAGGGAGGATTAAGTAACAAAGGAAGAGGTTCATAGCCAGAAATCGTAGCTAGCTCTAATATAAAAGAACTTTTCCATTATTTGGGGAGAATATACACTTAATTGCTTAAATAGAAGAAATTGTAAAACACAAGCCTTTACTATTGTCACTTGTCCTGAATTTGTAAATTCAAGACTCCGATTGCATTAAACTTCTAAATCAAGTTATCGAAGTAAAATTAAAAATCCTACATATTATTAGTACCACTTGAAAGACACATGACATTTATATTACACTTACTTTACAGTGTGTTGTACTGACGGGCAGGCCAATATTTGATGCAATTACCACAGTGAGGGCAGATGCCAGTTCAATACTGAAGCCACTATAGACATAAATGTATAAGATTACTGTCAAGAATTTATTTTTTTGATAAGCTAACACTACCTCAAGTTAACACAATTCTGCTTTGTTCTACTCAGTGACAAAACCTCCACTGACATCTTTATTTGCTGTAACTCCTGAAATCTACTTTAAATCAGGCCATGGGATGCCCCTTTTCCTTATTCTAAGGTTTAAAGTTCTGCATTCTTCTGGAAGTCCATTATTAAAGTCTGCACTTTTACTTTGAAGAATTTAGTAAATAAAACATTTGACTAAAACGTTTAAAGGCCAGACAGTAAGTAAAATCTAAAAAGTTCACACCAACATCAGGAACTTACACATATTTGGTTTCTTTAACTGGAGAGATTTGTGTGCTAGCATTCTACAGTATTACATCTCTAAAGAAAATGAGCACTCACCTCCCTAAGACCTGCTTTACCTACTTACCTAGAGGGTGTGATTGGTGTCAGATCCTTCCCCATGGTCTGGATAACTCTCCTTCCCCAAACCCACAGGCCAATACAGATGCCAACACCGCCATAGAGCAAAAGCCATATGGGTGTCGCCGCTTTTGAAGAAACATCTCCCGTGTCATAAACCAAGTACAAAGCAACTAGAGGACCGATGGCATTGCTGGAAGAAAAAAGAGGGTAAAAGTGATTTTTCTGGCAGAACTAGATCTTGGCAAGATCCAAGTTGCTGAATGACTTACCAAGTTGTCCAAAGCACAGCTTTCAAGCTCATTTAGCAATCAAGCCTTTCTTTCAAAGGAAATAAATGGGACCCCAAGATCCGTTAACAGAAAAGAATGAATGCAGCTCTGATGGAGGGAGTCCCACACATGTGGTGCCTCTTTCTTCCTACAAGGAGCTTAAACCAACTCCCAGGTTCCAATAAACGGTTTATAAACCACTGAACTAAGACTAATGATCTACAGAGTCATTCTAGGGCAGTGATTTTAAGTTTTTCATCTTATATCAAATTTACTATCCAAGAACTGGATCCCATCTTGATAGACAAAAGGCTTCTCTGTGAAAGACCTATGTGTTTGCCTTTATTATATACACAAATAAAGTTAAAAACACTCTGTAATTCCTCTGAAGCTGCAGTCCCCAATCCACAGGCTGCGACCTGTTAGGAAACGGGCCACGAATCACTGCCCGAGCTCCGCGACACCCTCCCCCGAGCCATGACACTCCACCCTCCAGGCCCACGGAAAAATTGTCTTCCATGAAACTGGTCCCTGGTGCCAAAAAGGTTGGAGACCACCGGTCTAAAGAATAAAATCTTACTGTCTCACTAAATCAATAACTGCTATTACCTCACTCACCCTATCTAGATTATTCAGCATCCCATGGTGGTATGAATACCAATTAACAAGCACAGGCTTACAAAAAGAATAAGATCGTTTAAAAATAGAGTCAGCAATGCTAAGATTCGGTTGACTAACCTGACGTCATTGCCACCATGGGCAAATGACCCAAAGCAGGCTGTAAGGATCTGCAGGAACTGGAAGAGGAGAGAGACTTCAGGCTTATCCTGGTCACACCATTCTTCTAGAGAGCCACTGCTTCCTTTTCTGTCACCCAGACCCATCTCTGCCTTCCCACTCACGTCCATCTCAGACGCCGAGTGAAGGTCAGACACGGCATTGCAGTAACTGGTGTAACTGTCCATTCGAATTCGCTTCTTGGAGTCTGCGTTAGGCCATGTTAGCTTCTCCATTTCTTCACCCTTCTGTTCACCTTCTTTGGCACGGAATGAATCCAGAGGCATGCCACATATTGCCATGGTATAGGAAGTATAGCTATTATTGCGCCTCAAGGGTTTGTCACCAGAGTCTCCCATGCAGTCTCCCACCTTGGCAAGATGTAATTTATGGAGCAGCTCTTTGTACAAGCCAGAATCTTTATGCACAGTGTGATACTGATAGTGGCCACTTGAGTTTATCTGGTTGCTGACAGCTTGACTGAACTGGACAAGGTTCCCATTAGGCAACTCCACTGCACCTAGCCAAGACAAAAAAGGTAACATTCAATACAAAGCGCATCAAGTCCAAAACAGTATGCTTTCTCACCACTACAGATAACAAAATGAAATTAGAATTCCAGCTCACCATTCATGGTGCTGTCTATGCTGGTTTCTTCCTTCAGGTCCATGCTGGGAAGCCTCTCTCGTTCTGGAGCTTCCTCCAGGTCTCCAAGTTTAAATGAGACTGTTCTCTCCTCTACCACTGCCCGGAGGGGCACAGTGGCTGACCCTACCTCAGAAACTGGATTCCCATTTTCACTATCACCAAGAGACAACTTTGTTTCTTCATGGTCTTCTTTCAAGCTATTCTTTTTTTCCATTAAGGGGCTTTCAGAAGGACTAGACTTTATTTCTCCTAGAAAAAAAGGGTTTTTGGTTTGGCCTTGACCATACTACCCTAATGCACATCTTTTTTCTCCCACCCTAAAAAAATCCATTCAAAATAAGAATGTATGTAAACTTAAGTTAAAATTCAGGATATTTTGCCTGCCAGCTTTATTATCTGCCAAGTCATCTTTCACTTGGGAACAAACCAGCAATGCAGAACACCCCATATGAGGGGTCCCAAACTTTCTGTAAAGGGCCAGACAGTAAAATATTTTAGGTTTTGCAGGCTTCTGTTGCAGGTTCTTGTTTTTATTTTTACAACCCTTTACAAACATAAGAACCCTTCTTGGCTCTCTGCTGACCCATTCTGTAGCAGAAGGTAACTCAAGCATGGGGCTGACAGACTGTAAATCTGGACTGCATCTAATTTATGTTCTTTTTAAAAAAAGAATCTTCCAAATTTCAGTACAAGAGTTCAAGCAAAGTGACACAGCTCAATGCAAGCAACTAAAGGTGACAACTTTAATTCCCACCTCTATAAAACAGAGATATGCCTAAGGGTTCCAAATCCCATGAACAGACCAGAGTATCTTCTGCCTATGACACCAGTGTTTAGTATGCTGACCTACCCATTCAGGCACCTCAGTCCAACTACACACTAGCATTAAAGGAAGACTTGTCTCATCTCCCAGACTGAGGGGAAAATGAGGTCAGACAGTCCTGAAAACCTCATTCCCACCATGCACTCAGCACAGCCAGACTAGCGGAGAACCTCTAGCAGGCTCCTCAGTTCAGCTGCAGTGACACAGCATTCTTCCTAATGCCACTGCAGTCTGTGCATCCCTCAGCTTCTAAAGAAACTGACTTCCTAATCTAGCATTTGCATAGATAAAAACTGACCAAAATTTACTTGGTATTTAATTATACTATGACAATGTGCCGTAATGGCCTAAACAATTTCTTCACGTGACATTTCAAAATATCTACTTCTGGAATTTGTGCTGTAACTCTAGCACAAATACAATGTGTAACTGTAATACGTAATGTGTACATGTATTCTAGCATATACACACACATGCACATTAGACTCTGCTTTGCTTCTCAGAAACTGAAATACACACAAGTAGTTGGGGGCAAAGGTTGGAAAATACTGTGTACCTATTTATTTTTCATTAAGGTATCCTTATACTTCCCAATTAACATACGCAACGATTCCTCTATCATTCCACTGGCAACTGACCAAGGTATGTTAAAAAAACAAATTAAATGCCCAGCTTGTTCTATAGCATAGGTCAAATACTCTTTATGACTGTGTCATAGGTCATTTTAAATCTGTTTAGGACAGTCTGAACAAACCTGTACCCTCACATTTCCATTTAAAATCTCTTATTTTGCCAATCTATCCAAATAGTGGATTTTTATAGGTGGCCAAACAAAAAACAAATAAGCACATTAGTAAACTTCTTATACAAATTATTACTTACGTTCAATTTTTCTCTTCATCCTGGGACATACAAAGAACCAGACGATAAGCGCACAGAAAACTGCACATCCCACCGAGATGAGGATGGTACCCCACAGAGGAAGTTTGTCAAAGCCCAGCACTAGGAGATAAAATGGTGCATCTTGAAAACCCCAGGGCAACAGCCCCCTGCAATACTGTGTAAACCCTCCTCAGGGACTGAAGGGTTCCCCAAGCCAGCCCATCACCCTTGATAGGCACTGCCAGCTTTGTTTCCACAGGGTTTACTGTGCTAGTGGCTACACAAACTTGGGAGAAAGATCCAGTAATCATCTTAAACCCACACCAGCCTGGTCCACTTAAATACCTGCTAGACTCAAGTGTCCTAAGTTTTCTGACATAGTAGCTTTTTTTTCCTTTCTTCACTTTAAAGGATAGTAAGAATCACTATACTATGAGGACCTATGACTATAACTATGAAAAAAACAGAAGCATTCCACTCCCCAGCTGCTGATCATAACTGCCACATATAATAGTGGTTCAAATTTTAACGTTAAAAAAGCAAAGTGCCTCAGTAGTCACATTTGTCATGCTGACAGAATTCTGTGGCAAGGGGGTAACATGCATTGTACTAGCCTTTGTAAAATCCTTTAACAAGGTCGTCTCTTTGAAAGCATTATCAAACTAAGATACATAAAACAGGAATATTATCTATCGAAAGATAATAGTTTAAAAAATTGTCTTTCACAAAAGGAAAAGCTTAGTGGTAATTGCATTAAAAAGCTGTCTTAAGAGACTTACCTACTAACACTTTTCATATGGCTTAAGGATCAGTAATATCAGTCACTACCTACTTGTCACTTACATACCCATAGGCTGCAAACTATTAGCCTACACTAAAGACAGAAGCAAAGCACTGCACAGCCCAATTTAAGTCTAAAACATGTTATAATGATCTGTAGTTGATCCAAGAATAGCTTAGTTATTTCTGCTTGTTTTGCTTTATTTGCTTTTTAGGTATTCAATTACAGATGCTCCTTGACTTACAATGGGTTACAATGGGGTTACATACTCACAAGCCCACTATAAAGTCAATAGATCGTTAAGTCAGATCATCGTTAAGTCGGGGAACCATCTGTAATTATAAAATGGAAATTCTATCACACTCCAAAATGATGAGTCTTTAAAAATGAGATATAAATTGAGGTCCCTCCAAAACTAAAATCCTTTGGTGACTGTAAGTCTTTTCATTTTGTTTTCCATTTTGATCATGTAGTCACACAAAAATATACACGAAATTTATCTCTATCAAAATTTCTCTGCATTGTAAGTCAAAAGTGGAAAGAAGATTTTTCTTGTAAATGAGCCATAAAGGAAAGAACAAAAATACTGAAATTCCCGTTTTCAAAATGACTGCAATTTCTCTAATTTTACTTAACTATGAGCTTTGCTGCTCCACATAAACCATGACTGCTTAGAGCCTCATGGGAGACATTTTAGTTTAGCATTAAGAATTCAATGTACAACAGAATGAAAATTTGACATACAAACTTCTCTTCACCTGCACCACATGATAAGAGTTCCATATCCCCTAAGTAAGAACAATATTCTCATAAAGTTGTCTGTTTCTTTCCTGACGATGGATGGCCTGTAGTTCTTCCAGAGGATCAAAAGAGTAAAAGCCATTGACTATGTAGTCACAGACCATCAAGCTAAATGAGCCTGTATGTCCTGCCTGACAAGTTACAAGTTATCAATCTTCTTTACTTGCTAAATTGAACATGTAGCACCATAATTTAATCCATGCCTTGCCTTACTCCCAAACATGAAAGTAATCAACACTTATATTCTCACAAATTATTTTTCCTCTTAGCTGCATGAATTCTTCTTCCAAGTGCACTTACAGCAGGTGTTAAACATCCCAACTCTTCTCATTCAACAGCAGATTCAGGGGAGTAAATTTAGTACTTGGAAATAAAAGGAGCTCGACTTGGGAGAGAAAAATGAAAATATCCAGCAAACCAGTCCTCAATGACTGATTATTGAAAACCAGATGTAACTAATGGCTCATTAGTCGAGGGCAGTTATCAATTCCAGCATTTTTGGCATAGACAGGAGAAAGGGAGGGAGAAGATCATATTATCGATGGCTCCTGTGAAGACTAAAGAGGAAAGGTCTATAGTGATTTAGAATCTGAGCAGGTCTCTTTGGTTGAAAAACTATCTAGGTTAACTCAGCATACACTAGCCTGCAGCCTTCTGAAATGGGCGCAGGCCAGCCACCTTCTAGGAGATTTCAGCCCTGTAAAGCAAAAAGGGTAAATTGGGCATTTAATGCAAGTCTTGGAAACAACTTTAAATTCACATTTAAATATTTTAGTATGTACTTACATGGTGCTCCAGTATACATGATGGAAAAGAGGTTTATTCCAACTGTGCAGGCATAGAAAACTGGCAAAGCTCGCAAACCATTAGGAACTGGATCTGCCTGTAAAACATCATTAGAAGAAATATCTTAAAAGCTGTTAACCACTTTCACGGAACCTTGTGACAGGGCCAATTTCAAAATTACAGTGCCAATAACTGTTCCTCCAGGGTTGTTTCCAAGTCCAGCTGGGTTTTTCCTGCATTTGCTCCTGGAAATGCAGGAAGTCTCGCTGTGAAGGCTCATTCCATCTTCTACCTGAAGGTTATTTATTTTTTGCTATTTGTAACAAGGCTACCCATACCAGTGAATGATAAGATCCTGAATAATCACCTTCCATGCCCACATTCTAAAGTACCTGAAGCCCACATATAAACCTGAACACATGCCTGAGGATGTGCTCTACTACACATTTGTAAGAGATGTCAAGAAACAGGCCGTGAGAGAAATTCCTGTCCCTCTTCCCCTTTCCTGCTAAAAAAGAAACAAAAAAACAAAAAACAGACTGTGAGATGTCAGAACACTGCTTACCTGACTTCATACTTTCAAAGATTAAAAATAAATCATACAGAATATACCTGCAACCATCTTATCTAAACGTCTGATAAATATGCCATAATTAATGCTTTCCCAAAGTGCAATGATAAAAATCAATCATGCAAAAGGTCATCCACTCACTCAACAGACTAAGCCAAGCACTAATCTCGACACTGAAATATACAAAGGAATGAGACAAGTTCCTATTCTCACAGAACTGACACTCAAATTCTAGTATGGAATAACGTAAAGTACTGACAAATGCTGTGAAGAAAAAGAGAGGTAAGAGGATAGTGATGGAAGGAGGGGCACATTTTAATGGGGGGGGGGTGTCGAGAGTGAGCATGACATGAATATAGTAAGCCAACAAGCCATGTGTATTAACTAGGGGAAGACAAGGAGCGAGCCCTCTGGCTATCGGGGGACTGAATGTTCCAGACACAGGCATCAGCACATACGAAGGCCCCGAGGCAAAAATTTGAAATGTTTAAGGAACCTCAAGAGGGCCAGTGTGGCTGAAAATGAGAAGATGCCACTATAACGAATGTGTATTAATTCTACATGAAAACACCGAAGTCAAACACTTATAAGAAGGGTAGCATAGATCTGAATAAATATTTGAGAAGGCTAAACTTTAAAGACCTTAGCCTACAAGTTTAATGCTATCTTGATCACAATTCCAATAGAAAATCTTGCAGAGGGAGAGGAAGGGAAAGACCCAAGTGATTCCAAAGCTTCTGACAAAAACAATCAATACACTG
>RJWJ010042321.1:0-13099 GCA_004363605.1 Indri indri | reverse complement strand
TCAGAAAACAGAGTCTTGGGCACCGGCTTCTTTCTGAGCTGACACTGGTTACACCGAACAAGGGACTGAGTCAGAATTTCTAAGACTTTTTTCAGATTGGAAGCTGACATACATCATGAATGCAGACCCAAGATCCAGCCGAATAAGAATTCCTAGGAATGAATGAAATGAGTTAAATGAAATTTAATTGTGGTTGTTCAGAATATCATTGGTATTATTTACAATGTTCTAAGTCTAATGAATATATGAGGAAGTCCTTTTTCTTTCTTCTTAAGCTATCTCTAATTCTCAATTTTAACAGATTATGCTTTTGTAGACTTAAAATGATATTTGATTCTTACTGACCTACTCAGAATTCAGAAACAAATAGTTTTACTTTTCAGGGCAATACTGTAATGTTCATGAGTTCAATAAGAATCTATAATCCTTTTTAGCGGGATATAATTGGACAAAACAATTGTATAACCAAGGCCATATTTTGAGTGTCTTACGTGAGATGGTTTTCATTTAATCGGCTATGATAAGCCCACTACCAAGAAACGTATGTGCAACCCAATCCCTATATAGCATTGCCAGGAAACTGGCTTGGTACCTGACTTACAGGGTCCCAAGGTGGTAAAGTCACTTCCTAGCAACCAGGGACGCTGGCAAATTTGAAGACACTCAAAAAGAAAAAAAAAAAATTCAATAAAATTTATACATACTACAGGTGAAATCTGGTGGAAAATGTATTGGGCTTGGCTGGGATAGAAGAACAAATAACAACAGTTTTAAAAAATCCAATCCAAGATTCCTTATGAAAACTTCTAGACAGAAATCAATTCTCTGGCCTTAGGCTGGGGGTGGTAGCTCACACCTATAATCCTGGCACTCTGGGAGGCTGAGGCAGGAAGATCACTTCGGTCCAGGAGTTTGAGGTTGCAGTGAGCTATAATGATGCCACTGTACTCTACCCAAGGCAACAGAGTGAGACTCTGTCTCAAAAAAAAAAAAAAAAAAAATTCTCTGGCCTTATTATTAACAGTTGTTTGATAGTATAAGGCTCTAGATTTTCAGAGCAAACTCAATGCCTATATGTTTAACTAACCCTCTTGTTGTAAATATTGGTGCCAACTCTGACAAGAGCAGACTTTATTTTGATCGAGAATATATATTTGAAAATTATTTATAATCACAAATGGAGAGACTATCAAAAAACTTATCAAAACTTGGAAATAAGGCAAAAATAGTGGCACATCTTTTTAATATCTATGTGGGGATTATCTAAGAGAATGTATTTAGTTCACTTCATTATTTACTACTGGCTAGAAGTTATAGACTTAGATTGCTTTCTGACTAGATATAGCTCCAGTAAAGATGCAAACAAGGAGGGGTCACCAGAGAGAATGTCTTCAATAGTTGGAGAATCACCTTGTTTCACAGGTCTTCCTGTTCCTCACTTCCATCCTAGAAATGGACAAAACCATTTCAGACTGATTGATGCTAACCTACATTCTAACGGAGCTGGCCTCTGGTCTCTTTTAAGTTTTTCTGCTTCAAAGCCCAGAAAGTTTAAATGATCTCTTCCTATTTCAAATAGGCTAAAATAAATACCATCCTTATTTGTGCTAATAAAACTTGTTTCAGAAGGGTAGAAAAAAATACTATTAACTTAAAAGAATGACTTGCCAAATTTTTGTCATTTATGATGAATAATCTCAGAGATGGACAAAGTATATAGATAATAATTTCTAGGATGACAAGATACAAACACATACGTGTACGCACACACACATTAGCACCAAGAGTATATACCCTCCAGTAAAATCAAATCTACAGAACATCAATGTACTTTATAGTGTAAGGTCATTTAGTAGCAAACATTTTAAAGTTCAATAGGGACAAATAAATGAAAATAAGCACAAGCAATGGAACACATTTGATAAAGTTCAAATAAAAACAGCACTTCGTACACTAACATATATTACTATTTGACCTTCCCCACAACAGTGAAGTCAGCCACATAGTAGGTATGTCCCTATTAACAAATGAGAAAATAATCTCAGAACATTTAGGAACCTTGTTAATATAACAATTATCACACTGATATGTGTTTTCTTTCTCTAAGTTCTGTGCTCTTTATAGTGGGCTTAATTGTGGAAACAGGAGGTAAATAAAGCTCGAGAAGTATGACTTTACCTTAAAGAGTGCTTAATTAAAATATAACTCAAGATCTCACCTTCCGATATTTTCAAGTTACTGCCAAGAACCTAAAAGTCCCCATCTTACAGTATTATCAATCAACTGATAAGCTGTAGCCACTTGGTGCCTACCACAGACATACTTTCCTAAGTACCCTGAGATGACATTAAGTAAAAACTGTGATCTCTGCTCTATAGTAAATTTCAACCTAGTGGGGCAAATCATCCTAACATGCCATAAGAAGGGTGCATGATGCAGTGAAAACAAGTGTAGACTAGGATGAATACCATGGACCAACATATAACAGTTAGAAGCAACTGATGTACACATAGCAGAACAGATGGATCAAAAACATAATACTCAGGGAAAAGTAAAATTGAATGAGACATAACACAACGTATGCATCTAAAAATACACGTATACAAAACAAATACATAAGAGATATACACAAATACATTGCAACAGCTGCCTATGGAGGTGAGAGGAGGGTGGTATCAACCTAAGTGTCCATCGGCCAACGACTGGATAAAGAAAATGAGGTGTGTGTGTGTGCATATATATATATACACACACACACCATGGAGATATATATACACACACACACACCATGGAATACTACTCAGCATAAAAACAATGAAATCATGTCTTGTGCAACAACATAGACAGAACTGAAGGCCATTATCTTAAGTGAAATAACTCAGGAACAGAAAGTCAAATACAACAAGTTCTCACTTACAATTGGAAGCTAAGTAATGAGTGACATGGACATAGAGAGTGGAATGATAGACACTGAGGACCTGCAAGTGTGGGAGGGTGGTGTGGGATGAGAAATGACCTAATGGGTACTATGTACACTAATCAGGCGAGGGTTACACAAAAAGCCCAGATTTCACCACTACACAAAATATCCATGTAACAAATCTACACATGTACCACATAAGTCAATAAAAATAATAATTAAAAAAAAAAGAAATAGGGCGTAAGGATAAAAGAGAAAAAGAAACAGAAAAGCGCAAGGCTTTGCTGGAATGAAACATAATGCAGCTATTAAAAATAATACAACTGATCTATGTACTTTGACGTGTAAAGATAATCAAGATAAACTTTTCAGTGACAAAAGCAAGACAGAGCATGGCATGTACAATATCCCATGCTTGTGTCTTGGTGTATAGATGCACACATACAAGTATGAAAAGGGGAGTGTGGAAGAGTACCCCAAACTAAAAACCAATAATCTCAGGGACAGAAGAATGAGGGAAGAAGACTTTCTATTTCTGAATATTTTAATACTTTTACAATTTATTTTAAATTTATAAAAATAAATTTTTATAAACTTCAGAGTTAGAAGTAGGTTCAAACACTGACTATGTGATTTTGGGCAAGTTACTTAACCTTTCTTAGATTCCTTATCTATTACGTAGAAAAAACTACACCAATTCATGGGGTTATAAGAATTAAAAGAGACAACAAATACAACACTCCTAGAACTGTGCCCCCTCCATTTCCCTATGTAAAAGTTGGCAATTAATATTAAGAATGGGTGATAATGAGAAATGCATTAATAATTTAAAGAGGGAAAAGATTACAGAAGATTAGTTATGAAAAATTTAAAGAATCTAGGACTTGAATTTTTTTAAAAAAAGGTAGAACATAGAGAGCTGGGGAGAAAGCATTACCAAAATAAAATAATCAGAATAAATACACAGGAAGGAGAATGAAATGTACAAAAATGTGGCCCAGTGCCTAACACAAAGTACATGCTCAATAAATATCCATTAAAATAAATGAAGAGGAGTATAGATTAGGGAATAATAGAAAAAAATAAGGCCGCTTAGGTAGGGTAGTGCCATATTTTAGAGATCCTTGAATCAAAACAGAAATTAGATTTAGTGTAGTTGCCAATGCAAGGCTTGTAGAGCTGGAGTTAACTGGCAAAGCCACATTTTAGGAAGATACTGTCTGGCAGCAGTAAGCAAGATTGACAGGATTTAGAATAATTAACCAGTTATAATGCATAATTAAGTTATATCCATAGACATACATATGCACACACACACACACTGGATATAATATATACTACACAAATAACAATATATTACTACAGACTGGAAGTGAGATGGGGAGCTGAACAAAGGTGAGAGCTGAGCAGACGGAAACTTGACTACGATGTCGGATATGATACTGAACTGCCCTAGCAATTACAAGTAGCATCTGTAGTTTAAAATACATACATAAGTAAATAAACTTTGAACTACTTCTCAGTAAGGGAGTAAGTCATCTCCTGCATGCTAACTTACCTGATCCTCTTGAAACAAAATGCCTTTCTGAGCATTTATTCGTTTAAACAGATCCCCTCCTTCACAGTAATCCATCACGATGTAGAGAGAGCCATTTTCTACAAAATATAACATTATATTCCATTTTTAAAAAGGTGTATCAAAAGCATAGCTAAATTAAAGGTACTCAAAGTTTTACTAAACAGCATCAGCTAAACAAAAAACAGGACCACATTCAAAAGAACTAGGGTACAAAGTCAAGGTACACTGGTCACACAGATTCTGCAATGATAGGCTGACAGGTGGCTCCATCACTAATGATTTCTCCACCAAGAATACACTACCCTGTTGGACAGCGGTGTTCACACTGACCTAGACATCTCTGGAATATAGACGAAATGTAGATAGATATACTTGATTTCATTCAATAGATACATTTTCTTAAATGTCATATATAAAATCATGTTTTTTTACCAATATGTCAGAGATAGGATACCTTAGTTTCCAACTGACCATTAATTTTCAACTTTGTTTTATCTACTTGCTTCAATTGTTTATTAAACAAACATAATAATAAATGCTGTGATAAACTATGAGGATTCAACAGTGAATAGGACACAGTGTCTACTCTCTTAAAGCTTTCTTTTCCTTACTTAAAAGAATTGTATACAATT
This sequence comes from Indri indri, assembly GCA_004363605.1. NCBI lineage: Eukaryota > Metazoa > Chordata > Mammalia > Primates > Indriidae > Indri > Indri indri. The sequence goes on along the minus strand of RJWJ010042321.1, from coordinate 7,968 downwards.
TGTGAATCGACACGAAGATGGGGCAACTGCCCCTTTTACTTTCATGTCTCAGTCCACAGAGACAGGGACTTCTGTGCTTCTCATGGGTAGAAAGGACTAGAAGGACACTTCTAATCATTCTCTCCACCCTTTCCTTCTTCTCAAGTTAGGAAGAATGACCAGTATTACTTCAAACGTTTACTGAACCACTACTTACTAGTGAAACTGTCACAATTCAAAGAACAGTTTTCCCAATTCTCACTTCTTGTACTATCTGTGCTGTGACCTTATTTCCAGCAGTACTTATTTCTTACACCTCGTGGTGGTTTTCCTGTCACTCATGATCTGTACATCCTCTTTTGACATACTGCTTGTAATGTCTCATTGGGATTAGGAACCTATGCGATTAAGCTAAGAATCTGCAGGACTCTTTATGATGGACATGAAAAGATCATCCAAGTACAATGTGAGAAATTACAAGGTGAAAAAAACCTCTGGAAACTGTACAATTCACTATTTATAAAAAAAAAAATATATATAGGATGTTACCATTTATGTAGTATAAGAAACAAAAAGCAAAAAAATACATACAGTATGCTACCATTTAAGTATGCTTGTTAATGCTTAGACTATTTCTGGAAGGAAATACAAGACAGTGGTTATCAGTCTAAGAAAGGAACATACATGGCTCAAAGGGGGAAAAAAAGACAAATTTTTTACTGTCTTGTATAACAGTTTAATTTTGTACCATATGCATGTATTAAAAGATAAAAACAAAAACTGTGGGTGTGAGTGAGAGAGGGGTGGGGAGGAAGTCAGACAGGACCTGAGACAGGGATGGAGAAGCAATCCCAGATGTGAACTGTCTGAGCTGCAGTACGTGCACTATGTAATGCTTCTGCTGCCTGGACATGATTATTTATTTTGGGAATACTTATTTAAAATGTAAGGTTAATAGAAAAGTCTCTTCTATGCAAGGGAAACATTAATCCATTTTGTATTCTTTCAGTCATTCAAACACCTGAGCACCAATTATGTGCCAGGCACCTTGCACAAGATTCTAGGAATAAAAAACTGTAACACACTACTACCCTTAGCACCAATCGGCCTGTACACTAATGGAAAAGACCTTCCAAAAAACAAAAACAACTGTCACCTAAAAATTGCTTGAAGTTAGGGCAAACAGACTATAATGCATGTTAGAGAATCATTAAGCGTTTAACAGAAAAGCAGTAATGAGGATGTGAGTCACAACCACTCAGCAAGGCACCTACTGTTGGCTGGCTAACCCAATGGCCAATTCTAACACCTTCTCCTGCACCACCTCTCACTCTAGAAGCTAAAAATAAAAATAAATAAATAAATAAAAGACTTCTTGTTAGGAAAGAGAATATCTTCCTTACTTAAGCTAAAATTGGTCAGATTTTCTTGCTTGAAGCCAAAAGCAACCCAAATTTAGCCTCCAAGAAAGCTTTCTCCAAGTAGGTACATTCTGGCAGAGCAATAGGGAACAAGTAGAATGCTAAACCTTATCCCAATACATAAGATTCAAAAGTTTCCATTAAAGGTATAAAAACTACTTTCAACACAGTAAGAAACAAAACAAATTTAAGAAAAAAAATAAAGGCAAAAATAAAAGCGATTAGAAGATGACAGCTATACACAACCAAAAACAGAGAACGATGTATGAATAACAGAAGTAGAGAAAATAAAAATGTATACCAGATATAAATATATGCCCAAATATACAGTGATACAAGGCAATCCCCTATTTTCCCAATGATAAAATCAAAATTTTTACCAACATATACTTATAAATGTTAGGGATGCAGATGAAATAGTCAGATGTATAATTATAATATTTAATATTATATTCTAACTATACATTCACATTTTAAATTATATATTTTGAAATATTTTTTCTCCCCACTTTCATGCTTTATGAAATAATTTTATCCAAACTCTTCACATGTAGAATGAAATCAGTGTGTTTTACTGATTCATCTATCAGATTTTCCCAGTATTGTACACGTGATCTTCATTTCCTTTTAAATGAACTGAAAGAGAGCAATTTTTAATCTGTTTAGGTTGTCATTGAAATTTATTTCCCACATGCTAATTCACGTATGCAGAATATTGGGACTTTAAAAAAATCATCCTGGAGGGCTATATGCATGGTTGTCACAACACTACCATACTGTCCTTTAAATGCCTTTAGAAGGCTTACAATGGTATTAATATCTGCAATTGCAGCAGCAATATTAAATCCCTTTGACGCCTCCCTTTTGAACTGATTCTGCCTAAGGACCTCTATAAGCATCCAAAACTCCATGAAGTCTTCTTTCCCAAAAACATTTTGTTATTTAATGTATTAAAATTTATTGAAAGCACACCTTATGAGAGACTTCATAATGAAGAATTAGTTTACAATGCAAGACAACTCTCTGGCAAACAATTTTTTGGAATATTTTTCCTTATATTAAGGTATACAATGTAAGAATTGAAAAAAAAATAGTGAAATGGAAATTTTTCTGAACAAAGAAAAACTAGAATCTGCAGATAGAAAGCATACAAAATGTTCCAAGAGAAACCAATTCCAAGTTATTAATACTAAGTCACATTATGGTAAATTTCAATCCTAAAGAAAGAGTCCATTGAGCATCAAGGAAAGAAAAAGCAAATAACTTTCAAGAAGAGGAAAAGCATCATGTTGGACTCAAGCTTTTCTACATTCACCATTAATGGTACTAATCGGTTAATACTTATGTGCACATATAGAAGTAACATTCATTGGGGATTGGGCAGGTAAGTGGGGGGAAGAGGGGATAGGTAAATTCACACCTAATGGGTGTGGTGCGGTGTACACTGTCTGGGGGATGGGCACACTTGTAGCATTGACTGGGGAGGTGCAAAGGCAATATATGTTACCAAAGCATTTGTACCCCCGTAATGTTCTGAAATAGGGGAAAAAAAATAGAAAAATAAATAAAATACCTAACTGACAAAAAAAATAAAGCAAAACACGGTGACTTTTTTTATTGGTTAACCCACAAAGGAGACATAAATTTGGTAACAAAAGAAAATGCATATGAAACCTAAATATAAAATTAGCTATATAAGCAAAATACTTTTTTTTCTGGTTTTGTAAAATAATTTATCCTCAATGAATAATTTACCTTTTGCTATTGTAATCTTTGGTCTACATTCCCAACACTGTTCCTATATAACAAAAAAAAATTTTTTTTTTTGAGACAGAGTCTCACTCTGTTGCCCAGGCTAGAGTGCCGTGGCATCATCCTAGTTCACAGCAACCTCAAACTCCTGGGCTCAAGAGATCCTCCTGCCTCAGCCTCACAAGTAGCTGGGACTAACGCCCACCATGCCCGCCTAATTTTTTCTATACATTTTTAGTTGTCTGATTAATTTCTTTTTTTTTTTTTTTTTGAGACAGAGTCTCACTCTGTTGCCCTGGCCAGAGTGAGTGCTGTGGCGTTAGCCTAGCTCACAGCAACCTCAAACTCCTGGGCTAAAGCGATCCTCCTGCCTCAGCCTCCCGAGTAGCTGGGACTATAGGCATGCGCCACCATGCCTGGCTAATTTTTCTATATATATTTTTAGTTGTCCAGATAATTTCTTTCTATTTTTTTTAGTAGAGACGGGGTCTCGCTCTTGCTCAGGCTGGTCTTGAACTCCTGAGCTCAAACAATCCGCCCGCCCCGGCCTCCCAGAGTGCTAGGATTACAGGCGTGAGCCACCGCGCCTGGCCTATGTAACAAAATTTTAAATCTCTAACACATTCATTTTTCCTAAATCTCTGACTCCAAATGTTACATATTACCTTCTTTTCAGATTTGACCAACTAAAGGACTTTGTAGCTTAGCCGAATTTGCTTTCCAATATTAAATATTAAGGCCAAGTTAACCTCAAGCAACCTATACTGAAAAAGAAATATCTTTAGGGAAAGAACTGTATTATAAAATAAAGACTTTAAGACCCAAAAGGACTGGGACTCATTAACAAAAAAAAACTTTTCTACATAAATGTTGAATGCCAGAAGACAAAATGTACTTATAAGAGGAAAAGAATTATCAACAATATCCATTCACATGTGAATGTATCAGTTAGATACTCTCAGAAATGCAAATATTAACTACATTGAGAGACTACAGTATTCATAAATTCTTATGGAAAAAAACTGGTGAAATCCAGCCAACAAAGAGATGATTTCAAGTAACTCAGGTATGAGGATACTAAGGTATAAAAGAATTAACAACAGAAATCGAATCTGTTTAAATATAGAACCAAGGCTAAACAACTGTAAGAATTCTAATTTCAGAATGAAAGAAAGGAACAAAAATCCGTTAGTGAGGATGAACTGTAAATACACTAATTTCCTCCTATCTTACGACAAATATCCAAAATAATGTCAAAATTGGCAATTTTTAATCAACTTGCTTATTTTTTAAATATTAACAGATTCTAAATCTGTTTTCACAGGTAAACTATTTTCAATTATTCCAGGGAATAATTAAACATTTATGTTGTAGAGTTCTCAAAAGCTCTATGAGTGACTACAGAGAAGTAGAAAGGGCTACATGGAATAAAATGAGATGACTGATTTGGGTAAAGCAGAAAAAGGAACTGTAACCAAACAAATAAAATCACCATATAAAATTACACTGCATAAATTTCAGAATGAACTTGTAAGTCAGGATTGGAGAGCTTGTACAACACAGAACTCTCATTCCCTCTAGCTCAACAATTCCACTGCTACAGAGGAATTCCACTGCTGTCGCACAAAAAGACACCTGCACAAGCAGGTTCAGTGCAACGTTATCTGTAATAGTGAAAAAATAAAAATAACCTAAGTGTCCACAACAGAAAACTGGCTAAACAAATTGTGACAGAGCCACACAACGCCTACAACAGAATACACTGCAGTTGTTACGAGACATTTGCAAAGACTGAGGTGCATCAATACATACTGACGTGGAAAGGTATCCATAAGACACAAAGTGAAAAGAACAAGATGCAGAAATACATATACATGATCCCATTTATTTTTAAACTTTTAGAGCTATCTGTATATGTTTCCTATAACCAAAGGAAATAAACAAATACTGAATTATTAACAATGCTTAATCCCTAGAGATTGAGAATGAGGGTGGACTGGGAGGAACAGAGAATTTAACTTTTAGTCACACATGTCTGTACTTTTTGAATACGTTTATCATGAGCATGTATTCTTTGAAATTAAATAACAGTAATAAAAAAAACCTTATTTAAAAAATATGTCACCCTTTTGAATCATTCAGATGTTTCCATGCAAAGCAGTCAACATAAATACAAAATGTTGGAGAATTTGTTCACATAGATTCAAAACTTTTTAACTTGAAATATCAAAATCTTGATGATGAAAGAAAAAAGACACTAAAAGATAGATGCTACGGGAAAGATAAATAAAGGAAACTCAAGGTCCTGAGAAGAGATGGTTAACAATTGTACTCTTTCACATGAGATGTAAATCTTCGTTTCACTGCCATCGTAAAAAACCTAGAGAACTTGATGACATAATGTGCTAATTGAACCACATTTCTTAAAAAGTACATTCTACTTTAGTAAATACTGAGTTCATCTGGGAACAAAGTTACTTCCGCTTTAATTCAGACTCTGAAACTGATATGTGATATGTCCCTGAGTCACTTCAACTATCTTCAACTTTCAGTCTAGATTTCTGTTTTGTAATTTATAGTCATTTATTATAATAATGAGAATATTATTTGGGTAGGACTTCAATAAACCACCTTGACCTGCCTTCAGGGAAGCTTTGCCTTATCTTAGTTCCTGCACTATCAAATGTAACATATATAGTTCCAAAATAGCAATTTTAGCTATAATATTTTAAGAACTTGAGAAAACTTTCAATATACCTCAATATGATAATAATGAAGTATAGAGAAGCATATTAATGAGTAGGATACTTTCTAAAGATCAGAGCATTTTCTCAGTGGCAGTACTTATAGGAATCTAGCTTAAAAATATGTAAATTACTGTTCTTGCTTTGTCCAAATATTTGTACTTACTACATTACTTCTTTTTAAGCATCAATAATAGTTAGCCAGTATTTAACTACACAGGGACAGTGTGGTATCGGTATTACCCTAGAATCAAGGCTGATAGTCATATGCATATGTATTTTTTAAAAAATGGTATTCTATTTTTCCTGAGAATGCATTCACAAAAAGATTACTTATAAAGAAAATATCCAAAAGTTATTAATGTCTTGGGATTTCTTTTGAACTCTCTTGCAAAATTATCTCACCTTCAAATGATTCTTTATACTGGACAATATTTGGATGCTTCATGTTTGCCAACACTGCAACTTCTCTCCTTGATTCTTCCCTTTCTTTGCTGGACATCTTAAATGGGAGGAAAAAAGAAAACAGTAAATTAGAACATTAATAACCTAGAAGTCCATCAATAAGGGAGTGGTTAGGCCAAGCGTAGTGGTTCATGTTTATAATCCTAGCATTCTGGAGGTTGGGGTGGGAGGATCGCTTAAGGTCAGGAGTTTGAGACCAGCCTAAGCAAGAGCAAGACCCTGTCTCTATAAAAAAATGGAAAAATTAGCTGGGCCTCGTGGTGCATGGCTGTAGTCCTAGCTACTCGGGAGACTGAGGCAGGAGGATCACTTGAGCCCAAGAGTTTGAGGCTGCAGTGAGCTATGATAATGTCACTGCACCCTAGCCTAGGCAACAGAGCAAGACCCTATCTCAAAAATAAAAAAATAAAAAAAAAGTGGTTAAAAAAATAATGGTACTAATACAGTCGAATCAACAAAATATAGCAAGAAGTTAAAAAGAATGAATTGAATCTCTAACTAAAAATATTTTAAGATGTCCAAATTAGATTAAGTTATAAAACAGTAGGTATCTTTTTCTAAGCACATGAACACAAGCACAAATCATAGACAATATCTGAAAGAATATACAGACTATCCTGAAATTAGAGGTTGTCTCTGGGACTACAGCACTTCTTTTGCTTTGGGTTATGCTTTTTTTTTTTTAATTCTCTAACAATGAGCCCTATTGTAACCAAGCTATTATTTGTGTATCCAAATTAAAAATATACTTACTCTAGAGATGTTAATTTCCTTGATGACATATTGCCTGCCATCTTCTGTAGATTTAACAAGAACGGCTTTTCCAAATGAACCTTCTCCAATCTTCTGTAGTCTAACATACTTCTCCATGGTTCTTTTTCTAAGGCATCTTTACAGATATGCTAGACATTAAAAAAAAAGTTAACAGGTAAGAGATAAAGCATGTCCTTTATAATAATTATAATGTTTAATTTAAATTCTACTTCCTTTGTAATTTGCTAACTTTTTTAAAAAAAAAGATATTTAATATCTTTACTGAAAGCAAAATAAACTTTATCTCAATTTTACTCATGCAATCTAGTTATACCTAAAAAGAGAAAACCAAATAGTGACATTTCCATTTTATAAGAATGCTTTGGAGAGCCAAATGCTAGATATACTTAACATGTACGGAGAGAAAGGCAAACTTTTTCCTACATGAATTAATTAGTAGCATTACTTTATTATCTCCACTAATCTCCAATAAGAATGGAACCTTAATAAGATACCATTAATATTTTCCAAAGTTATTTAACTAATCCCCTTTTTTAGACATTTAAATTGTTTAAAATGTTTGCTATTATAAAACTTCACATAAAATTTCTGTACATATATTTAATATACTTACTATAAGAATTTCCTTAGGATAAATTCTAAATTCAAAGAATATGCCCATGTTAAAGTTTTCAAACATATTACTTAAGTGTCCTAAACAAAAATGTCTACTAATTTATATTCCAAACCAGTAATATATAAAAGTGTCTGCTCCTAGATAACCTTATTAACACTGGTTATTATTTAGTGAATAAAATCTTTCAGAGCCCATAAAGGGTAGTAGTTAAAGAGCA
>RJWJ010042320.1:0-13101 GCA_004363605.1 Indri indri | reverse complement strand
GCAAATTGCCTCAGCGATTGCTTCTCTGGGAAAGTCTATTTCTCCCTCATATAAGAAGCTTAGTTTTGCTGGATACAGAATTCTAGGCTGGCCATTATTGTATTTTAGAAGACTGAGGATGGGTCCTCAGTCCCTTCTGGCTTGTAAGGTTTCAGCTGGGAAGTGCGCAATTAGTCTGATAGGTTTTCCTTTGTAGATTATCTGCTGTTTTCACCTTACTGCTTATAAGAGACTGTCTTTCATGTTTACTTGGCTATTCTAATGACTATGTGACATGTTGATTGCCTTTTCTCAATTAATTTCCTGGGAGTCCTGTGTGCTTCTTATACCTGTATATCTAGATTTCTAGCTAGGCCAGGGAAATTTTCCTCAATTATTACCTTGAATAAATTATCCAACCCTTGTGTATTTTTTTCTTCACCTTTATGGATGCCTATGATTCTTATATTAGGTCTTTTTACATAATCTCACATTTCTTGTAGGCATTCTTCGTTCCTCTTATTTCTCTGTTCTCTCTCCTCGACTGATTTGTGTAGCTCATGGGTGTTATCTTCAAGCTCTGAGATTCATTCTTTTGCCTAATCTAGCCTATTATTAAGGCTTTTCACTATTTTTAATTCCTTGAATGAATTTTTCATTTCTAGAATTTCTATTTTGTTTTTCTTTAATACTTCAAATTCTTTAGAGAATTTTTTCATTCATTTTCTCCATTTTTTTTTGGCTTCTTTGTGTTTGGTTTCTATATTATTTTGTATTTTGTTGAGCTTTCTTACTATCCATATTCGAAATTCATCATCTGTCATTTTAACCATTTCATGTACGTTTGTATCCATTGATGAGGAGTTATTGATTTCTTTTGGGGGTATCCTTTCACTCTGATTTTTCATGTTTCTGGAGTTCTTTCACTAATTCTTCCTCATCTGGCCTCTTGATTGAGAGATTGGTGTATTAGGGCTGGCTCATGGTCCTGTCTCCTAGTCCCCAAAGATTGATCGCTGATTGCGCCAGGGAGAGGAGTGCTGGTCCTCGGTTGCCTTTGGGGTGTTTTAGCAGGTTCGATGAACCTCTAAGGTTATCTCTGACCTGTTGTCTTTACCTCTTCTCAATGGAGTATAGTGAGTTTAGTCCCCTAGCCAAATCTCTAATCTGGTGGATTGTACTTGAGGATACAAATCCACTGCTCTCTAATTGCTTGAACTGGAAGGCAGTATGTTTAGCTATGGTGTTGTTCCAACTGTCGTTGACTGTAGTTTGTGTGGAGGAGCCACTTGCCAAGGTAATCTGTGCCCATGGTAGGCTCTGGTCCCCCAGGTGGGGTATATGAATGTCCCACATTTTAGCAGGGGCCCTGTAGCTCCCAGGGGGTTGCTTGGTCCCTAGTCCCCCTGAGATGGGGGCAGAGCAAGATAGACTGTGGCTGGAATGTGAGAGCCTCAGTGAGGAGGTTTGCTAAACCTCAGCAGGGCTCAGAAGTTGCTTATCGGGCTGCTAGGGCATCTGCTGATATGGAATGCAGGTATGTCTCCAAGCCAGGAGAGCTGCTCATGATGGGAGGGGCCTAATCACGTGATTGCTAAGGCTCCTAGCCAGGCTTTCTCTGTGCTTGTCCACTAGCCCCGTTTCTCTGTGGGGTGGGACATGCATCCTCCCCATTTTTTCCCTGGAGCTCCACAGCACTCTGCCCTCTGATTGGTCCATGTGCGTTCCCTCTCTGCTCAAGACCGGCTCTGGAGCCACCCCGCAGTTCATGTGTCTGACTCTGTGGCATGCATATCCACGTTACACTGGCGGGTAGGCTTATCTCCAATCGTGCACCCCTTTTCTACCACTAGACCCCAAGGTGATGGAGGTAGGCCTCTCTATCCACTGAGGTTCCTGCCAGGGGCACACTCCCACCAGGGGAGTAGTGGTGGCTCATGAGTCTCTTGGATCCCTACTGATGAGAGTGGTGAGAGGGGCTGCTGCAGGTTCAGCCTTCACACCAGAGGCATTCAGTTGCGAAGGGAACCAAGGGCTATGCTAATTCAGACCCAGTGTTGCAGCCTTCACCAGTATGGTGATTCTCCAGCAGGGGGTGCACAATCCCCCCAGCCCCCTATACCCTCCTGCTGGGTATGATCACAAGGGCTGTCTTGCCACCTGAGCCTGGAACCGTGACCTCTTGCCTATGTCTCCCTGCCCCTCCCTCTTGACCAGCGAGCATCAGGTTCAGCCATCTTTCTGAGCTGCCAGAGGGTGAACACGACAAGTGCCTGTGTGCAGGAAGATTGCAAACTGCAGCTGTCCTGCCGGTGGGGGTGGAGGTATGGGAGTGCGAGCAGCACCCTGCACTGAAAAGCAGGTCTCTCAGCACAGAGTATTCTAGTGGCCACTATTGTGGGGGGAGGGGCTGTGGTCTCCCTGCACTGCTCTTGTGTTTGGGGGAGTCATAAAGTCCTGCCCACCTGTCCGAGCCACCTCCACTGTGGCTACACTCTCTGAGGCAGGTTCAGCTGCAAACCCGCCCTCCCTGCCGCCCTCCTTGCAGGGAGATAAGTCTTTAAACAGGGAGCACTTTTGTGGTTGTTATGGGAAGGGAGGGGCTGTGGCTACAAGCCGGCTTGAGCCAAAACTACTTTTTGGGGTGCCAGGAGTGGAGGAGGTGCAGAGGAGGAGGCATCCAGATGCAGGAATGCTGGCTTTCTGATCCCTGGTGATATTTTCCTGTGGGATGAGCACCCTGTTTCTCCCTGCTGCCCTGAGACACCCGGTTGGGGGAAGGGAGCCCCTTTTTACCCTTTCGCTGGGATCCGGGCCTCTCTGGATTTGGTTCATTCCACCGATCTCTCTTTTCTATCTTCTTCTCTCTCAGCTTCCCAGCTCCTCTTGATGGGGTCCCCAGACTCCTCTGTTGTCTCTCCCCATGGTCCTCATCCATGTAGTAATTGTTCTCTGCTCTCCTCAGTCCAATACTCTACTTTTCTGCCAAGCTGTGTCTCTAGTTGACCATTTTTGCTCTCTTCAAACTTAGCTTTCTGATAACTGATATCTTACCATCTTACCTTGATTTGTTTTTCAGACTATCTACTGGGGTCTTGTTTTTAACCACCATTTCCAAAATTCTGGTAATATGTCTAATTTGCTTTTAACTGTTGACTTTATTACATCATAATTCTGAAAACTTAGTTGCTTAACACTAATAAAAATTAAAACTAAGTCATGTATATAGGGGAATAATCTGATTAAATGCTTTGAGCAGATATTGCAATTAGTACTTAAGTTTAAGGAGCTGAGAAATCAATTGTAAGATATTAATTGGTCTTCCTAAATAACTTAAACATTAGTATGATAAATTTAATACCATCTGTTTTTTCTAGTTAGACCTCTACTGTATTATTAATTCATGAGAAGAGAAATTAATAAAAGTTATAACTTATTCTTTCATATCTAAAACTCAAAATAGGCTATTCAACAAATATCCAGTGAAGTCATAAATTCATCCCAGATATCTATATACACACTCATATAGATATATTTCATGAAACCACATTTTATTAACAAATGACTAAAATTGTCATGCTTCAACCTTCTGCTATTAAACAGCACCTCTCCCTACCCATCAATTTCTTTGATTTTATGATGCCATAGCATGCCCATCATTTCACACTTAAGTAATGGATGCCAAGTCCATCGCTTTCTGTCTCTCTCCTTTACTTTGCAAGCACTTTTCCTTTCACGTGGGGGGACCTTTGGCCACCTTCTTAAAACATGATTATCTAGAGGATTTATAAAGTGTGAAATTAATGCCTGTTTGATACAAATATTTAATATATAAAATAATGCCTACAGATATTCATATATGTCACACAGTTGTTATAAAGATTAAATGAAATAACTGATTTCATTTAAAGCAACTAAAATGCTGCACCAAATGGAAATTATCCTTTGAACTTTGGTGACTTTGGGATTTATTTATTATGATAATCTGGTGCTTATTGACAAAATACATTAAAATAATTATTACATACTGAAATAATCATGATTACATTTGCCCCAAAGTGATGAAGGGATGTGTGATGATGGAAGAGAATTGTGTTTTTGCCATATAGAATATGTCTCTTTCTTGATTAATCTATAAAGTCATATTTCAAATGCTTCCTAAAGTCACATATCAAAAATGCAGAAAAATTAATATAAAAAAGCAACCTTTGCAATTTGTCTCATTGATTATTAACAGATTTTCAAGTTCTGTTAGAGAACACTTCGCTATTATTTGAGTGTTAGAATGATTTAACAAAATGATAGAAATTTTAGAAAAGGAAGCAGCATTGATGGAATCCACTTCTCAGAGAAGTTTACACCTAAATGTGAAAATTAAACATGTACAAAAAGGAGTACAATAAATGAGCCCTTTGTGGAATAAAACTTAATGAAAATTCCAGTTTTATATAATGAAAGTACTTTATTAAATCTTTCATTTTGACATTTCAAGTTTCAGAATACACAGGAAATAGTTATGTCAAATAGAGCAGACAGTCCACCTGCTCCCCTCTGCTTGCTCTCATCAGTCCCTTTGAAAGTACTGGGTTCATCACTTGCTCTAGTTTATCTTTCTCCCAATGTGGTTACTTTTCTCGCAGTGTCCTAGGTTCTTGTCAACCTCGAGAACTTTCTTGTTTTTTACCCAGGCTGTGAAAGAAACTTTTCTTGTGCTTGTGAACGAGAGCATAGAAGTGACTACACAATACATCATGTTTGTTGAATGGTGTATTTTTGACTTCACGAGACATTAAAATAATTAGAATAATGGGAGCCAAGTGACGTTAGGATAATGGCAGCATGTAGATATTTCTTATTTTCATGTAATACCTAAATTTGTACAATTTTAACAATTTACTGTAGCACGTAAACCAGTCATTCACGTAGAATTAATTTAAATATGTCACAAATGAAACGAGCACTATAATGAAGGAAGATGTAACAAGGATATAAAGGAAATTATGCCTTGGAATTCTTCTGACAAACCATTTGAACATCACTTTTGTGGTTTGAAATTTCTAGAATCGCATATATTAGAGGTCCAGTTCCCTTACCTACTTACCTTTTTAGAACTAAATTGCTCAGAGGCTATAAAATAAGTTTTTATAAAATGAATTTGCATTTTGGCTTTTCAAATATTTACATTTTCAAAGGTGCTTATTTTGTTCCTATGTTCTCTGATTGTCATGATTCTGTCCCCCTAAATACAACTATTGCCTACCTGACCACTATGTATTGCCAATAAAGGGCATCACTTAAATAGTATGGGGAATACTGGAACATGTAGAAAAGTTTTATTCTCTGTATCTGCTTTCGTTGTGCTTCCCCTATGAATTTCCAAACTATTCCTAGTCTACAGTAGGAGTGGGTTGCGGGGGAAGGGTAAAGAACTTTAAGGTTATCTTACCATTATTTCATTAGAGACAGAAAAATTAGAGCAAAATAAAGATAAGCATGTAAGTGTATTTTCCTTGAATATCTGGGTTAAATTTACCATGCTTCCATAAAACTAAGCAGAGACTATTTCTGTCCATATTTAGTATAATAGCTAAATTTCTGTACTGGTCTTAAGGAATTAAACTAACTACTTTCAAGGAAAACCCTTTTAATTTTAAAGATAATAAATTTCAAGTGGTAAATATAAGGATTGAAATCAAAATCTGGTGATTAGATTATTTAAACATGCATATTTATATCCTGGTAGAGTTAGGGTTGAGTTCAATATACAGTGGTTGAACACTGAATTTAAGACACACTGGAATATTAATACATCAAAAATAAACTCTATGAGGGAAGGGATTTTTGTCTGTTTTGTTCACTGAAGTACTCTCAGTGCCTAGAACAGTGCTTGGCATATAAAAATGGCTTAATAGATATTTGTTGAATGAATATATATTGAATAGATGTTGAAACTAATTAAGTAATTAGAGGGTAAATATCCCTTCTAGGTTGGCAATATGTATATTCACTTATGCTTTAGAAATGATATTGCCTTTTTTCCCCAATTTTTTTTCCTGGCTTTTAAAACCTCTGAAAGCATTTCAAGTCATGAAACATTTTGAAATGTTTTATATGATGATACCATTACAGGTAGAGTAGAACAGATTCAGAATGGATTGGGAGAGGGATACTTCTCAGAATCAGGTCACTTTCTTAATTCTTTCTCTGTTGTGGAGATATTGCAACATGTATGCAATGTTTTTAAAAACGGTCTGTAGTATTCTGCCAGCTGTAATAATGTGTAATACCTAAGATTGAGATAAGAATGGAATAGCAGTTTTAATTCCAATTGTCACTCCCCATTTTTATTTTTGCTTATGTTTGCATGGTATTTAAAAAATCACACACACAGACACTCAAATTTTCTTAGATGTCCTAGATTACAGTGTATTGGACACACATATATATGTGCATATTAGCCCATAGTATCAATGGGGTATTTTTAATCTCACATTCAAAACAGAGCATAAGGCCAATAATTCATGAGACTGAATCTTGAGCAAGTTTCTATGCTGTGTAATCCTCATGCTCATCATTAAGCAAATGATGCTAAAAATACAATACCACATACAGCAATCTTTTTATATTATTTACTAACATAATATAGCAATTTTTCTATATTATGTTTTCAGCATTAGCATTACTCATTGTTATACTTAACATATTTTATAAATTCCACCAACTACTCAACACAGGAAGGTGGTTGGACCCATAATATATATTTTTATTTTGTGATCAGAACTTATAAAATGAGATGTTTAAAGTTTATCCAGTTCACCTATTGGTTGTAGTCATAACCTAAATCATCTCGATTGTTGCAACAAGTGCATTTGTTTTATTACTGATTGCAAATTGGAAGATATCATTTTCCCCATTTTGCATCTTCCAACATTTGCATATGCATATTTTAAAAAATTCAGACATGCAGCTATGCAGTGGGACAATTATTTCATATAATACATTGTCTGGAATAATCAGAGCACAATAACCAGCAAGTTATTTATATCATGTCCTAAGTCCTCTTGTTTTCAGAACCATTACTAAAACTTTGTTAATGTTATTGATTACCAATAAATATTGAGAACTTCATTAATTAGATACCTACATGCATTAATAATTTTCTGTAATGGAATTTTAAATAACCATCTGTCCTCCAATCTTTTAAAACTGCTAAATGCCTTGATAGCTATATTAACCCCTATTTAATTGTGAAATATATAAGATCTAATAGAGTTTAGTGCAGTGTGATACAAATTTCATTTTATGTTTCATATTACCTGCAAATAATATCGAGAAGCACATTAGAATGTTTTCATACTAGATACTAGATTGATTTAGAGATTAAAAGATATTTAATGTAGCAAATTGAGACTATATCAAATCAAATTGAGAATTAAGAAAGGAAACTGAAGAAAAAATTTTGCAGATTATAAGGAAATCACAATTTCTTATTGAGTTTTATCAGAACTGGAGAACTGAAGTACTTTGTAAGATTTCAGTGAGTGAAAAATAATACAAAAGGGGGTGGAAGGTAGCCAGAAAGGTTGTTTTTTGATTCGTTTTTTAACGTGGTGAAGTGGTTTCAAATGCCTTTCTTATTTTTAAACTCTAATTTAGTTGTTCTTTAGAGTTAGGTAATTCCTATAGCTGCTTATAAATGTGAAAATCCATTTTCACATGGGCTACCTTCTGCAATCTATAAACAAATTGTCAGAGTTGTGATGTCTTCTAGTCCAACTCCTCCATTGAATGTTTGGACATAATTTACCAAACTATATGTAAACCAAATATGTAAATGTCAACTGGTGGTCCAAATACTATATCAGTATCTCCAAAGATATGGAACTCACTATCTCCTGAAAACCTTTTTTTTTTTCCCAGAATGCTTTAATAAGCAGTTGTTTATGTTAATATGAAAGTTGTCTCCCTATAATTTATAGCTATTCTTGTTTTTCTCATCCAAAGAAAGAAAACTCTAATTCCCTTTCCACATGATAGTTCTTCCCACATTTAGGCATTTGTCATATACCCCCTTTCCTCTCCCAAAAGACTTTTCTTCTTCAAGTCAATCTTCCTGAGTCCCTTAGTTGTCATGATTCTTTGTCTCCTTTTTTGTCCAGATTATTTTTTACACTTTAATGCCCAGAACTGAAGATATAGAAGATTGTATAAAATATTCATTGTCAATAGAATAATTGCATTTGAAACCCATATTATAACAAAGATTAATGATTATATTTGCAATTGATAACAAATATCCCTTTACTTTTCCTTAACTATTGAATTAAATAGTTTTATTTATTTTTTATTACTTTTTCCTTCTTATACCTGTGCCTTTTTATTGTCTATATTTAAGGTGTACAACATGATGTTTTGATAAAAATATACATAGTGAAATGATTACTACAAGCAAATTAACATATCTATTCTCTCAATTAGCCATAGTTACGTGTGTGTATGTATGTATGTGTGTGTGTGTGTGTTTGTGTGTGTGTGTGGTAAGAGGACCTAAAATGTATTCTTTTAGCAAATTTCCAGGATATAACACAATATTATAACTCATGCAATATTATAATACTCGTGCTATTTTGATTTTCATTTCCCTGATAACTAATGATGTCGAACATCTTTTCATGTGCTTATTGGCCATTTGTATATCTTCTTTGGAGAAATGTCCACTCAGATCCTTTGTGAATTAAATAGTTTTAATTACTTGTATTACCTTTAACTATCTTGGTATATTAAATATTATCTTTCATATGTTTTATCAATGCTGGACACTTTTATAAATACTGTCTCTTTTAGTTACTGTTGATATCTTATTTTATCTTTTATATTAATGTAAAAATGCATAATATTTGATTCAAAACAAATTGGTTATTAATTTATTTAACAGTGCCAATTATGCTATAGTTCATTTAATGATTTTAATTTAAAACTGAATATTTAGTTAACATGTATGTTTACAGTTGGCTTCTTAATAATTTCTTCTTCCTCTTCTCTTTTCTGTCTCTCTCTCTCTTTCTTCTTTTCTTCTTGTTTTTCTTTTCTTCTTTCTTATTTTCTCTTTGACAGCTTTCTGTGGGGTGACACAGAGAACCTTCGTAATCATAATTGGTATGGACTTGTTGTCCGGGACGTATATATTTGCGGTCCTGTTAGCATGCGTCGTGTTCCAGTCTGGCGCCCAGGAGAAGAACTACACCATCCGAGAAGAAATGCCAGAAAACGTCCTGATAGGCGACTTATGGAAAGACCTCAATTTGTCCCTGATTCCAGACAAGTCCTTAACATCGCCCATGAAGTTTAAGCTAGTGTACAAGACCGGGGAAGTGCCACTGATTCGAATTGAAGAGGATACTGGTGAGATCTTCACTACTGGAGCTCGCATTGATCGTGAGAAATTATGTGCCGGTATCTTGATGGATGGCCAATGCTTTTATGAAGTGGAGGTTGCCATTCTGCCGGATGAAATATTTAGACTGATTAAGATACGTTTTCTGATAGAGGACATAAATGATAATGCACCATTATTCCCGACAACGGTTATCAACATTTCGATTCCAGAGAACTCGGCTATAAATTCTCGATTTGCTCTCCCAGCGGCCGTTGATCCTGACATAGGAATAAACGGAGTTCAAAACTACCATCTAATTAAGGTGCGTTTTTAAAACACTCTGTGAACGACATTATCTCATATTTTTAAAGAGGAGAAAAATCTTAGTCTATTTCAAATTTCGAGTAAACCGTTAGGCCAATTTTACAAAGTTTAAGCAAAGCATAGTGGAGTAAATTCATCAGTACAATTTTTGTAATTACATGGGGTTTATGAACCTTCCTTGTATGTATATTTATTTTCAAACAGTTGTATTTCCCTTAATCTATTATAGAGGTCAAACAAGGAACTAAGCCTTGCTACTTACACATCAGTAGCTTGACATATATGTCTTTTAATCTGTCTAGTTATGACTTTGCCACAGACTTGACCTAAACATTAAGAATGAATCGACGAACCTGACTCTCAATTATTTTAGTGATTATTTTAAGTAGAAAGCTTTACCTTGCCACTTGAAAAGATGCCAAATAAATTTATTTGAGGGGTGACTAGAACTATTTATCACTAGCATTTCTGAATATATACAGATTAATGATAAATATTTTTTCATGATGATTTGACATAAAGGCAAAATCTTTAAGCATATTCTGAATCATCAAAGTGAGATTAAATTTTAGTTACTGTCCACTTACTGTTAAATATTTTCATTTTGTACCGATTCTTTGAAAACAGAGTATTCATTTGCTGTAAAGGGTAAGTAAGCCTTTTAACCATAAAGAATCATTTAATTTGAAAAAAAAATTTATTCTGGCTTGATTTGGGTCTTGAGATGGGGAAACCAGAGGGAAGAACAGATGGAATATTTGGTATTCTTTGAAATATGTGCAGAGGGACCACTTTTATCAAGTGAATGAATGATTCTTTTAAATTATCTATATGGAATATAGAGTAATAGAAAATTCAGATATGGGTATGTGAAATAGTACAATGCACTTGAGTGATTTTGGAAAATATATAAAAGAACAAATATGAAGATTTCAGATAGATATGGCCAGGGAATTTTCAAACTTTTGTAAATATTTTTTGATTATTTACTGCCAGACCATAATCGACATAATGACTAATGTTTAAAGTATACAAAAAACACATAAATAAGGTACTCTGATATATATCATCTGAAAATTTTGGCCTGGACGGCATATAATACGGGAAAAGTGCTCAACTGTGGCCAAGCTATTGTAAAGACACATTTGTTTATAATTTCTTTCAAAAGTCAAAGGCTATAGATCTCTTGTATAAATTCAAGTGAAATGAATATGTGTTTGAATATATGAAGTAAAGACAAAAAGAAAAGAGTTCGATTATTTATAAATGAGCATTTAGAGGTGAGGTACTTGCAAGGACATCTCCTCATCTGGGGAAATGGAAAACATAGGCAGGAGTAAGAAAGATAGGGATCACAATTTTGTGCTTACCTCTTGCTACATATACTACCTCCAGCTTAATCTTTCTGACTTTTAATTTTTTAAATCATAATATGTGGATGTTGATATAAATGTCACAGGGGGCAGAATTGGGAGGAATAAGCACTAAGTATAGCATAGAGGAGATATACCTGCATAGAAGATTTTTGGGGATGTTTTAAAACATTTTACTATTTATAAAAATGTGAGGCTTAAATAGTAAATTGTGTAGAAGAGTGGATACTTTCTCTAAAGTAACACCATCTAATAGCATTTTCTGTAAAGACAGAAGTTCTATAATCTGTGATATCCAATACAGTAGCCACAGCCACATGTGGCTATTGAGTGCTTGAAACTTGGCTAGTGCTACTAAAGAAATGAACTTTTAATTAATTAAGTTTAAATTTAAAAGCCACATGTGGTTAGTGGCTACCATATTGGACACCAAAGCCTAAACAAAGAAAAAGAGTTTATTTGGAAAATAAAAATTAATAGGTAAAATCAAAATGGGACCTTGCCAAATTTAAATCTCTACCGTCCTGACAAATGTGTTGTTTTATCTAAGGAGTAGTTTTTTCATGTCTCCCTTAGGGCAGCTTAATGAACTCACAAGAAATTTCTGATTTGTCTTGAAAGCTGCTGAACAAATTCAAATAAAACAAATAAACCTACTGGCATAATTTTAGCTTTGTTAAAATGTGTTTTCATTTGACATTCTTTGAAAGATTGTCAGCAAGTGACAAAAAGACAGGCTCACTAGAGGTTCTTAGATGAGTCTTAGAAATAGAAATGCTCTAAAATTTCTTTCTACTTTAGAATGTGTGATAAGCCTAAAGTAACTATATGATGTACCTAAAGTACTGGGGCATTTGTATGGCCCCATGGACAAATAGTATTCTGACTTCTTGTTAAAAATAATGAGAATGGAACACAAAGCATAGCACCAGACATGCAGAGGGCCATGACATGGGTGACTTTAACTGAATGCACTTTGACTTGCAAAAAGGCTCTGTCATGAAAGTGGCATGTATGCTGTGGGTAATGGGGGTTAAAGAAAAAGAAAAAAAGAAAAGTGTTTTGATACATCTATAAACTTTAGTAAATTTTACAATTTGAAATATGTAGGCCAACCATAATACTTTCTTTTAAAAGACCCTCTGTCCTGCAGAATCAGATGAGAATTTAATTAATATTAATTTGCTCTACTTTTGTTAAATAGACAAGAATAGCAAAAGCACAGTTAGTTTATCCTAACTAGGGTAATATAAAATGTATATGAAAAGTTCAAATAGCAAAGGGAGTAAAAGCAGAATACAGAGAAAAATTCTAGGGAAAAATAGGTCAATTTATAAATAAAGGGGTCCTGTTATTGAGCATTTTATATTAATTGAAATGAAAGGCATGATGGGAAAGATGTATTAAATATATAAAAAATGTATATAAATAAAGTGCCATAAGACTTAGAACATTGGCCGGGCATGGTGGCCTCACATCTGTAATCCCAGCAGTTTGGGTGGCCAAGCTGGGAGGATTGCTTGAGTCCAGGAGTTCAAGACCAGTCTGGGCAACATAGTAAGACCCTGTTTCTACAAAAAGTTTAAAAAAAAACATTAGCCGTGCATTATGGCACGCACCTGTAGTCCCAGCTACTTGGGAGGCTAAGCGAGGAGGATCACTTAAACCCAGGAGTTTGAGGTTGTAGTGAGCTATGATCACGCCACTACACTCTAGCCTGGGCAACAGAATGAAACCCTGTCTCAAAAAAAAAAAACTTAGTATATTTACTTCTACAAGTTTGATTAATATATAAATGTTTTAATTTAGTTTATACTGTTTTATTGTGAGTTTTGGTATGCTTTTGCATAAACAGTGAAAGTATTATTCTACATTTTAAATATTTGAAAAATGAGTTTCAGAATGATAATGTATTTTGCTTATGATCATATGACTGGCGATAGAGGTGGGAACTGGTTTCTAACTCTTAGATTTGATCAACACAGATAGATGAATAGATAAATAGATAGATAGATAAACAGATAGATAACCTTGGGAGCTAGAATCACA
>RJWJ010042319.1:0-13104 GCA_004363605.1 Indri indri | reverse complement strand
GGTGGGTATCTACTGTGCTGATTTGTGTATAATGTAGTTCTGAGTATTTCCTGCACAGCAGGACTGATCATGACAAATTCCCTCAGTGTTTGCTTGTGTGGAAAAGACTTACTTCTCCATCAGTTATGAAGCTTAGTTTTGTAGGATACAAAGTATTAAGTTGGAAGTTGTTCTGTTTAAGAAGATTGAAGATGGGGCTTCAATCCCTTCTGGCTTGTAATGTCTCCACTGTGAAGTCTGCAGTTAGCCTGATGGGTTTTCCTTTTTAGGTTATTTGTTGCTTTCATTTTGCTGCTTGTAGAATTTTCTGCTTCATTTTAACTTTTTCCAGGTTATTATAATTACTATGTGTCTTGGAGATGTCCTGTTTGCTATGAATCTTCTCAATGTTGGATGATCATCTTGTATCTGGATGTCTGAATCTCTGGTGATAACAGGGAAGTTTTCCTCAATAATTCCCTGGGATAGATTTTCCTTGTTTTTAGCTCTTTCTGCTTCTCCCTCATGGATACCTACAATTTGTATGTTAGTTTGCTTTGCATAGTCCCATATCTAAGTGATTGTTCTGCCTTTTTTGTTTGTTACCCAAAGCTTCCCAGGTGGAGCCTGTAGTGCCTAAGGCAACTTCTTTGCTCAGATCTCTCAGTGCCGGTGGGGAGGAGCACTCAGCTCCCAGTCACAAGGCACAGCACAGGGGAGTGTTTGCTTTGTCCGTTCCCTACCCAGCCCAGTGAGGGTGATGTGAAGGCCACTGCTGCAAAGCTGAGTCCCATGCAGACCTGGAACCATGTACCTGTGAGTTCAGGATGCCATAGGCTGCAGCAACCCTGGATTGGCAGCCACCGGATCCTACTGCACCTGTTCTCTGGTGAAATGACTCTACCCAGACTCTAGGCAGCTCCCCAGTCAGTCCAGACAGACTTCTGTGGCAGTTGAGGGAGCTCCCTCACAACTTGTGCCCCAGTGCCTGTGGGGTGAGCATGGCACCCCAGTGCTCTATCCTCCTAATCTTCCTGACTTGTAGGTGCCTCCCCACAAGTCCCTTCAATCTTGCCAAATGAATCACCCATCACCTTCTCCTTCACTCTGAGTGTCCCAGGTCACTTCTCTGGGATCTCACAATGTTCCTTCTGAGAAAAGCTGTCTGTAGGTAGGCATCTGCCTGCAACTTATGATCTTTTTCTTGAGAGTGGTATGCTCATGGACTGCTTCTAGTCTGCCATCTTCCCTCCCCTTTTTATAAGTTTTTACACACATATTTGTTAAAAGCCTCAGATTTGTAATTATTCCTGGTATCAGAGAAATGTAAAGGCATGTTTTTACTGTTTTTTCTTATGATCACAACACTTAAATACATGCTACTTCCCAGATCTTAGTTCATAAGATACTTTTAGTATCTCTATTTCTACCTCAATTGAGGTAGGATCCATCTGTATGTCTCTGATTTTTTTCATGTTGTAATCATCATTTATTGAATCCTGCATTCAACAGGCATTATGAAGAAGAAGGAAGCAGCAGTTCCCCTATAAATTTTATCCTCTCTTACCTCATTTTCCAGGCCTCAGATTTGTCGTGAGCTAAAGACTTTTTAGAAATCAGCACCGGAATCTGTAGCTAAAAAGCTAGGGGAATGGAGATGTCAGCGAAAAAACAATAAATAAGTACTCATCATTTTCTGCTAACTCATTAAGAAACAACCAGCATCTTCTGCTGAAATTAGCCAGATAAAGAATCTTGCATGGTTCATATCTGTAGACCGTAGTCATCATTGTAATGGCCATCGTTAAGAAGTTGATATCCTGTGATGATTATATCAATATGCAAAGGTATGGCAGCCTAGTGGTTAAAAATTAAAAGATGACTTTCTTAAATTAAATAATTAAAAGTAAAAGAAAAATGTTTTCATCTATTGTCTATAAAACACACATACTCTACAAATGCAGTGAAGTGCTACACCAAAAGCAGAACATTTATTTTGTATCATTAGATTCTTGTAGCTTTAAAGTAGAATTGATCTTTATATTTTTTCTATTTTTTTAAAAAGTATTCTTTAAATTTATTTACAGACAGGCTTCTGGAATAGGTTGAGGGTTATCTTGCTACTGTGTCTCAAATCCCTGAGTTTTGAATAATATAATATTCTCTCTCTTGCATCTCCAGTGGCTTATCCATTTATCGACATGTCTTTTGATGTTTACTGAACACTTACTGTACACAAAATGGTGTTATTTTTTATTTTTTAAAAGTTTAGATTACATTTTTTGTTTTATTTATTTCTTAATTCACAAAAATTATATATATTTTTGTGTACATGTTGTTTTGAAATATATATACATTGTGGAATGGCTAAATTGAGATTATTAACATACACAACCTCACGTACTTTTCTTTTTTGGTGGTGAGGACACTTAAAAATCTGCTATCTTAGTAATTTTCAAGAATACGTCATTATTAACTATAGTCACCATGTTGTACAATAGATTTCTTAGATTTATTCCTCGTGTCTAACTGAAATTTTGTACCCTTTAACCAACATCTCTCCCACCACCCTCAGCCCCCGATAAACACCATTTTACTTAAGTTCTGAGATCGACTGTTTTACATTCTGCGTGTAAGTGAGATCATGTGGTATTTGTCTTTCTGTGCCTGGCTTACTTTCCTTGATATTATGTTCTACACGTTCATCCATATTGTCACAAATGACAAGATATTCTTTGATTAAAGCTGAATAGTATTTAATTTTGTGTATATACCACATTTTCTTTATCCATTCATCCACTGATGGACATTTAGGCTGATTCCATATCTTGGCTATTGTGAATAATGGTACAGTTAACATTGGAGTATGGAAATCAATCTCATTTTGGTTTGGTTCAAGATATTCATCTTATTTCTTTTGAATATATACCTAGTAGTGGGATTGCTGGCTCATATGGCGGTTCTATTTTTAATTTTTGAGGAAATTTGACACTATTTTCCATGGTGGCTGTGCTAATTTACATTTTCACCTACAGTGCACAAGTGTTCCCTTTCATCCTCACCACTTGTCTTTGTAACAATAGCCATTCTACTAAGTGTGAGGTAACATTTTATCTTGGTTTCTATTAGTATTTCTCTCATTAATGATGATGAGCATTTTTTCATATACCTGTTGGCCATTCATATGTCTTCTTTTGAGAATTGCCTGTTGAGATACTTTGCCCACATTTTAATCAGGTTATACATTTCCTTTCCATTGAGTTGCTTGAGTTTCTTGTATATTTTTGGATATTAACCTCTTATCAGATGTGTGATTTGCGGATATTTCACCTAGTCTCTAGGTTGTCTCTTCACTCTGTTATTTTTTTCCTTATCTGTTCAGAAGCTTTTTAATTTGATATAATCCTACATGTTACCTATGCTTTGAGGTTCACATCCAAGAAATCATTGCCTGGACTAATGTCATGGAGGTTTGTTCTATGTTTTCTTCTAGTAGTTTTACATTTTTAGATCTTCAATGTAAGTCTGTAATCCATTTGAGTTTATTTTTGTATATTGTTTGAAATCAGGGTCTAATTTCATTCCTATACATGCTGTGATCATTTGTCCCAACAGCATATACTGAAGACACTGTCTTTTCCCCATTGTATGTTCTCGACACCTTTGTCCTCAATCAATCAATTATAAATCTGTGGGTTTATTTCTGGGTGCTGTATCTTGTTCTATTGGTCTATGTATTTGCTTTTATGCCAGTACAATGCTAGTTTGATTACTATGGCATTGTACTATATTCTGAAGTCAAGTAGTGTGGTGCTTCCACATTTATTCTTTTCACTCAAGGTTTCCTTTAGTGGGGTCTTTTTTGGCTCCATACAAATTTTAGGATTTTTCCCCTTTTTTTTTGAAGAATTTTATTGGTATTTTGATAAAGATTGCATTGGCTCTATAGATTCTTTTGGATAGTATGAATATTTAACAATATTAACTCTTTCAATCCATGACTATGGGACATTTTTTCACTTGTTTGTGTCTTTTTCAATTTCTTTCATCAATGCTTTATAGTTTTCAATGTGTAAGTCTTTCTCCTCCTTGGTTAAATTTATTTATAATTATTTTACTTATTTATTCATTTTTTTTATATATTGTGAATGGGATTGTTTTCTTTTTCAAATAGTTCATTGCTGTTGTAATAAGAATTCTACTGATTTTTATATATTGATTTTCTATCCCCCAACTTTACTGCATTTGTTTATTAGTTCTAACGGGTTTTTGGTAGAGTCTTCAGGGTTATCTATGCATAAAATTATGTAGTATGAAAACAGGGACAATTTAACATCTTCCTGTCCAATTTGGATACCTTTTATTTATTTCTCATGCCTAGTTGTTCTGGCTAAAACTTCTTATATTATGATAAATAGAAGTGGTAAGAGTGGACATCCTTGTCCTGTTTCTGATCTTAGAGAAAAAATTTCCGCCTTTTCACTGTTAAGTATAATGCTAGCTGTTGGCTTATAATATATGGACTTTATTGTGTTAAGCTACATTCCTTCTATACCTAATTTTTTGACAGTTTTTATCATGAAAGGCAAAGTGTTATTTTTTCAAAGTGAAAAATATGAGTTCAAATAAGAGTAAATATCTAGAATTTAAGTAATACTTAGATATTATTTTTATTTTTATAACTTTAAAAAGAGTTGCCACAGAAAATTTTGAGCAATTATACCATTAGAAGGCAACTTTTTTTGATGTTCATCATAGATATTTGGAGATTTTGTTTTGTTTTATTTCTGGGTTCAAGCTGAGGTTTTTATGGGTTATATTTACATTATGGAAAATATAGGCATTTCCACTCAACTAAACTCTTTTTAAAATGAGAAAATATTAATTACATATTATCATTCATTAAAATTTACAGGTTATTAAGAGATATTGCCAAATATTTATATAATGTTATAAGTTTATTAGAATGTTGCCTCCATTGGTTTGATTCATATATAAATTCCCTTGGAGTAAAATTAACTTGTCAACTCCTATAAATATTAATTGTACAATTATTTTATGGGCAAGAAGCAAGAAAGAAAAAAATGTGCCAGAAATCAATTATAATATTATTTACTATATAAGTAATTCTGATTTTGATCTCCATTTATTTTACCGTAATGCTATATTATCAAAATATATAATTTAATTTATTAATAATTCACTACATCAAGAAAATATATAAAACTGCTAAATTAAGGAAAACACACATCATAGCAGTGCTAGTTTTGTAATATGGTAATAACTTCCAATGTCAGGAGCATGGTCTCTGCCTTACTTTACTATGCTGCTAATTTATAGCTTTGTTTATGATTTACCATCCATTTTAGAACTTCCCCCACACAACTCCTATTTGTTTTAAGAAAAGGGATTTAGAGTTTGCAAATAATACACTTTAAGGCATACTCCCTCCCCTTTAACGCACCTATGATCTATACGAAATGCAATAAATTGTGCTTAGAAGTATTTCTGATGATCTTTAGCAGTAATATTTTGAACTAACACATTAGTTATAGCATATATATCAGAAATATTTGTTACGTTATTGGAAATCATAAAACATCAATGCACCGGTCTAAGAAAAGGCTCTCGTAATGTAGTCTAAAGAGCATGCCATAGTCAAACTGACTTGGTTCAACACGGGAATCATTCAGCTACTAGGTGAATGTTATTTAATCTGAGCTTCAACATTCACAAATCGACTGATAACTTTTAAAAATTGTTGTGAAAATTAGAGATAAAGTACACGAAGAACAGAGACTCATTTATAGGCAGATAATAACAAATAGTTACTCTTAATAAAGTAGGATAAAATAGATCTCAGGTTTGCAAGTATTAAAAATTTAGCTGGAATGTATTGCTATGTATACTTGAGATACAACTGTTTATATATAATAATTGCATTTAACTTGCTTTTTTAATAAGTTATGATACATAATGGAAATAAATATAAATGAAATAAAGAATGTAACTTTTAATTAACTCTGAAGTTGATATGTTGTCTAGAATTTGCACTGACAGATTCTTAATATTTTTGAGGTATAAATATTTCTTAAAATTCAAGGGAACTATTTTACTTTTGGATATATTTATCACATGTATATGCTGCATAATGTTGTTTTAATATAATTCTCTCAGATTAGAATTTCATTGCCCTTATGCTAATCTTCAAATACATAGGATTCTTAACTTGGAAAACTTATCTTTAAAAATTGTTGATAAAAATAACCCAAGAAACTGTGCTCCAAATCATTCATGTTATTGAATTCTACGTTTGCTGTTTGTCGAGTAATGCAACAAATACAGTCTTAAACCTTCAAAGTGATACAGTGAATAGTTTTGCCACAACAAGGCTTACTTAAACTTTAATTTCCTGAGATCAATTAAGGTAATTGTGGGTATATTGCACAATTTGTAGAAGTTATTAGACACATAATTATTATGGTGATTAATTTTCCTGATCTACATCTGTGGTGAGTGTAACCAACAGAGACTGTGGTCTGTAACTAAGAGAAAACAGTTTCCCTCTTTCAGGCAATAAAGTGTAACATATTGCAGGATAATATTGCTATTCCCAGGACAATAAAAACACTTTCTTTTCCAGGGTACTCTTATTTAATTTTCTTTTTTGGCTACATTCCCTGAAAGAAGATACCTGGTACCAAATGTAGCTCAATGCGTCTTCTTGAAAATATTCTTGGCCTCTTTAGAATGATTAAAAATATGTTGCTATCTAAGGTAACTTTTTCAATCCATTGATTTACTAATGTAAAGATCATAAGAAAGAGGAAATGCATTATTTCTGCATTTAATTTTCAGATATTTGCAATTAGAGATCCCATATTTAAGAAAGTCATATAAGCTTAAAGATAGCATGATCAAAACAGTAGCTATTGGACCATTTTTAGAACTATTTGCCATTTTTAGAGTAGCTAAATGTCAAATAAATAAAAAACTTATTGGAGCTCCTTTATTCTGATTTTACTTTTCAGGCAATGAGTTAATTAGCACTGGCCACAAGAAAATTATTACATACTTTAATTCTGTACATAATTTAGTGATACCAACAGTTTATACTTTCTTATCAAACTAATCACATTGATATTTAGAATGTATACTATATTACTAATCATTTTCAAAATTTTCAATAGCAAACATTTAGTTTAAAAATATAGTATTAATTGTGAACATATACACATCATTGTCTTTGTATCATAATGAAGAAATGAAATAGATTAAATATTTCATCACACGTAAAAATCTAAAGCATAATCACATAACCGATAATATGAATGTGACTTTTTTACATAAATCTATCTTGAAATTTCTCGTGCAGTGAGAATTTAATTTACATGATTATGAAAATATTAATAAATGTGTTAAATTTACCTTAAACTCATCCAATGGAAGAAAGAAAGCATTATGTTAGAGTTCTATGAATTTAAGAATAACAATAATCTTCTCACATAAGTAGAAGTATAAATATTCTTAATTATTGCTGATGATAGTAAACATTACTATTATGAAATACAGCAATGACTAGTACATTGACTATGGGAATGACCATTGTCAAGACTAATGCTTAGTCTGAGCCCATAACTGAATTATTTTGGTTTATCTATAAAATCATGACCCTGAATGTTATGATGTTGAAAGTCTTCTCTAGCTCTAGATTTCTATGATTTTGATATTTACTCATTCAAAGACAGCAGCAGATTATTTGCTATAAACATAAAAATTTGTCCTGTGCTTTTTTTGTGGTAATGGTGAATTATTAATATGTTTATTTTCTTGTCTTTTTTAAAGTTTGATTACCTTTGTAAGGTATATATCCAGGAATTGGGTAATGTTTATTGCAAAAAATCAGAAAAATACTATTCTTAGCTAGCCACCAAAAAGATTGGATCTGTCATATTGCAAGCATAAATTAGGCAAATATCATATATAGCCATCTTATTTTGGATTGCTTACTGTGAGAGATTAAATCAGCTAAGCAATTTTTTGAGTAATAAGAAAATAACCATGAACTACATATGGTTTCTTTATAACCATTTGTCTGGAATTTATTCAGTTGTATCCTACACAAACAGAAATTATCCTAAGTAAATCATAATTTACATGCCATATTTCACAATCATAAGTCCTGATAATTGCTTGGCCATTAAGAGATTACGAACATGTTTTTAATATAAAATTAACATCCTATTTTTGTTTACCTGTCCATTTTTTATTTTTAAATGCTTTTATATAGTAAGAATTATATATTATAAATAATTATATAATTATTTATACACTTATAAACAATTGTGCATCAACTTTTTCTACACCAACGTCTGTAGTATAGAAGCATTTAATGTCAATTTTATAATATTAATTACGAATGAAGGCACCAGATTGGCTACTAAACATTTGTATTGCAATTATCTTGCATGGATGGATACATTGTAATTAGTTAAAAATTTACTGTCAGGAGTTAATTGTGCTTATATGTGAACTACAGACTCAAAACCTTATTTGAATAATGTAGTAGCTTGAAAATGATTTTAGTTACATTGGACAGATGCATTATTAAATGTCTATGGTAGATGATTTGTTGCTGTATAATTATGTCAGTGTGTATCAGAAGTCTTAACGTGGCTCTACACTTTTAGGCAAATCTAGGCATGAAGAGGGTGCTAATAGGGTGAATTCCATATAAAAAACAACAGCAAAACAACACAAACACAGACTAAAATCTTCGGCATTAAGAGAATTGAAACAAAGGAGTAGGAATGTTTGGGATTGGGGTGGTTCATACTGACTGTAGAAATATATCTAGCAGTCACATCATCCTCTAGCCAATATACATTAAACTTATACCTGAGATGTAGGTATTTTTTTCACAAAATCTTTTAGGGAAATTGCATATTAATTAGTATTGATTCCAAAATCTTGGCAGCCTCAGTGGATAATTATGGTTGGTATGTGCATTCTTCACATAGACAGACACACAAACAGATTACCTCCAATACGAAGCTTTGGCAAACCATCTTTGAGTTGAAGAAACAATGTTATCAGTTTTAGGGAGCATAAACAGAAGCTGTAATCCATTTGATTGACAATACCTTATGATGTATGTTATTCTTATAGTTTGTTTGTTTTTGTGTTTTTAATAGCAAAAGCAATAGGAGCTATAGTTAAAGAAAAACTAAGAACTAGATCCACAAGGGAAGTGGCTTAGCAAATGGATCAAAATGTGGGAGAGTACCCTCCACAATCAATCAAAGATAAAGTTGGTTTACATGTGGGGTATGGGATTGGAGCTAAGGCCAGAGATATTATTCTGTTAGTATAATGGGACTATTTTTAAGCCTAGATTAATGTGAATTTGGCAGTGCTAACTTGAATTCATGGGGGCTAATTTATATTTTTAGCCTAAAACTAAATAGAAATTATTTGGAAAGTTGAATCCAAAAAAAGAAAAAAAAAAAGTTTCGCTGAAATAACTAAGAAATTCAGGAAAGCGTGTGTGCATGTACAT
The DNA here is from genome assembly GCA_004363605.1 of Indri indri. Lineage (NCBI taxonomy): Eukaryota > Metazoa > Chordata > Mammalia > Primates > Indriidae > Indri > Indri indri. The sequence continues at coordinate 3,566 of RJWJ010042319.1, read as the reverse complement.
CTAATAATATATTGGTACAGTTATTATATTCTTTCTCATAAAAAAAATTTTACATTTGGCTGTTACAAAGTCCTTTGGGATATTTAAAATCTTTATTACACTAAACAGGAACATAACACGAAATTTTATTAGGTTTACATTTACGTGTCCAACCACATTTTTAAATGTAATTTTCTATAATTTGCTTGATCATGCCATTAGAATAAAAACGCATCTTCACTCTCACCTAATACCGTTACAGATAAGCTTCTATGCAGAATAGAGGCTATTCTCACAGAATAAGTATATGTGGCTGAGTTGCCAAAAATGGCAGATGTTTTCTGTTTTTTTTCCACACTAGTTCAATAGAATAAAAATAACAAAAAGTAGTTTGATACATTCTCAGAGCACGATTTAATCCTGAAAGAGAAGCTACAAATAAATGTAATCTGTATTTAAGTTGTTTGATGTACCATTTGAAACTATTAGCATATTTAAACAAGGAATTCCTTCCCTCCTTTTTCTTCCAGTTTGGTTTATTTTTTCTTCATATCTGCAGGTAGGTTTTCTTGTAGAGAAAATTAAATGTAAGATTGAATTATGCTAATTTATAATATATTTGCTTATCTTAGTTGCAAAATTCAGTCATTCTTGGTTCATTTCATTTCTTGACGATCTCTCTTAAGGAATTTTAGCATGTATTGTATATGGAATTTTTAAAGCAAACAGCCTTCTATTAGCTTATATACTTGCCTTACATTTTGCCTTACATTCAGCTTCTGTATATATGTTTCCTTATGTATATCTTGTCTTTTTAGGAATAATTTTTAAATACAATAAAACATAAAGACTGCATACATGAATAAGATTGGATGGAATTCATATTACCCAATGGAGGTGAGAACAATTTTCAGGGACATGGCATTTTATTACTGTTTATTTGTTCTAAGAAACTATACACTGTCTTATTTTCTATATTTTTAGTTCTGGTAATTAATAATCTTCTTTTTCATCATTGTTTTTATGTGCCAGAAAGTTTAAAGAGGATATTTTCTGATAGAGTAAAAAAAATGCAACTCTTTCACAAGAAGAGAATTTTAACCAGATAACAACTATATGAATGTTCATAAAGAAGTTTGCAAACATTTGTATATCCCTGTAAAAGACTTTAGTCGAGTCATATTAAGTCGTTTAGAGGCAGCTTTTATGTGAGAATACTTAGAACTTTTCTTTATTGCTCTGGGGCTCAGAAAATGATACCCCAAGATATGGCACTTTGACATACTTAGCTAAAGAAGCCTCAGGGTCTCTCTGACCTCCCCTCCCTCTTCTTGCTTCCTCTGTCTCTCCTCAAGAACAAGACGAGGCTGTTCTCTGAAATTCCCTTATGTACATATAAACTGGACCTACCTAAGAGAAACACACTTGCCTTTGATCTCTTCCTTGAAATTTCATTAACCAGAGAAGATTAAAACTCATATAACAGAGGAAGAAACTGAAAATTAAACACCACACCCAGAGGCCAGATGAGCTCTGTTCTCAGGTCTCATCAAGTCCCAAAGAGAATTATTTATTAACCATTGTTTCAGCATCAGGCTCATTCCTTCCCCCTAAAAATCATTTACTGTCTCTCAAAATGGCCATCTCCCCTTCCCTAATAAACAAGGGTACATTAGCACCTGGACTTCCTTGAGTTGTTTTTGGTAATCATCTTCCTGCAATTCCCCCACGGTTATGTACATTAAATAAGTTTGTATGACTTTCTCTCCTATGAATAGGCCTATTATAGGTCAGTTCATTTTCAGCAAAGCTTTAAAGGGCAAAGGGGAAGCTTTCCCTTGTTCCCCATAATTGTTATATGGGCTTTTTTTTTTTTTTTTTTTTTTTTTTTTTTTTTTTTTTTTTTTTTTTTTTTTTTTTTTTTTTTTTTTTTTTTTTTTTTTTTTTTTTATGCTCTGCAGGTAGATGTGGTTCTTGGCACTTCCCGATAACATTACTCAAGCCAATTCTTTAAAACATTAACAACACCTGCAAATCAATATCATAATGGGTCAATCAGTAAATGAACAACCCAGAGAGACCAAGTATATTGGGTGATGTTGGGAAGGGGAATAAAGATGAGGGCAAACAATTGCCTCCTAATTTAACTAAAAGATTTTCACAGTGTAGAAAAATATGTATTGCATCAGAATTGAAATGAACTTACATCTAGCTAACTAAAATAATGTATGCCAGTTTATTAATAAATAAATTTTAAATTTATTAATATAAGAAAATACACATTTATTATAGACAGGAATCCTTTGTAATCACTCTAGTTTTATATATACATATATAAATATATGTATATAATATATATATATTTCCGTAAGAACTGTTCCTTATCTGTAATGGCTTAAGAGGGAGAAAGTTTCATTAAACATGTTGTCTTGGGTTCAAAATTTTTTATGTGTGTGTGTGTATGTGTGCAAATGTATGTGTACAAATAGTAAATATTGCTGGCATGTATCATTTATTTCCTTAAGATTAGATGAAAATATTTTTGAAATAGTGCTTTTTTTCTAAATAGCCAAGAAATTGCTACATTATATTATACATTTGAATCTAAAGTACTTTGAAGAAAATAATTTTAGCTATAAAGATTCAAATGTTCATGTAACTTCGTGTTCCTTTAACATTTTCCTTTGCCATCGATATTTGTGTTATCTTGCACCAGGCTTACAGAATCTAGGTAAAGGCTTTATGGTATGCAAAATTAAATAACAGACTCCATATAAAAACTTATAAAACAATTCTATCAAACTAATGACTATATTTCAGCTTTAAAATTTATCATAAGAAAAATTTACTTGGATAGTGTTTCCTATATCTTTATGTGGACTTGTTGACCTTTTTTTTTTAACCTGGGTAAAGGAAACCATGCTGACAAATATCTAATGAGAATTATTAATATTATACTGTTGAAATAGCCATGTACCTAAATATGAAATGAGATGAGTTTTAATAATATCTCTGGTTTATAAGAATTATTTCATTTAATTTATGGCAATCCTTTGAAGAGAAATGCTACTTAAAAAATACTAAGGTTACTATGACAGAGATTTAATGTTTGGCCTACCACTCAGAAAAGCCAACATAAAGGCCATATATCTTTTTAAGTAGGCAGTTGTGCAGCCTGAAAATTGATCTGTTTAGACTCTGAATTTGAATAATCTTGCAGATGACTCAAGCTAACAAAACTCTCAGAAGTTGATATATTAAACCAGAATGCTAATTGATTTTTTCAGTAATATCTATAAACACCGAGAGAGCTTGGTTTTCACATTATCTGACAAATATGATTTTTCTCTCCATGAACAAGCTAAAAGGAATTGGAAAGTTTGCTTGGTGACAAATTATAAACTATAGACTGATTTGTATGGTCTAGGTCAGTGATTCTCAAACTAGTACCGGAAGACTTGATAAAAAACAAAACAAAACATTATTCTCAGACTCCAACAATCAGATGGATCAGAATCAATCAGAAACTAAATCAGAATTAAATCATACTAAGTGGTTAGGTTCCAGGAAATTTGTTTTAAAAGGTA
>RJWJ010042318.1:0-13094 GCA_004363605.1 Indri indri | reverse complement strand
GGGGGAGAGAGAAGCAGACGCGCAGTGACCACAGACAGAGAAGGGCGCTTACACCGTACACAGGAGGGCGCTGAGCCCACACTGGGGTGGTGGGTGGCAAGGGAATGTGCCCAGAGCAGGTGGTGGCTCAAACCCTGAAGAACAGGCAGGAGTGGGGTGTCCAGGCTGTGGCCATGAAAGCAAATGATGATAACAGTAACAATTACGATTCCCCGCCATTATCATCATTTTTTGAGTACCTGCCTTTTGTGCCCAAACTGTACTTAGTATTTCCAGCATGTGCACATGCACATGCACACACACTAATGCTAATCGTTTTTGAGTGTGTGTGTTTAGGATGCAAGTGATCCTTGCAATTACACTACATGTTCAATATTATTATTCCTGTTTGACAAATGGGGGTACTAAATGGTCCACAGAGATGAAATGTCTTTCTCACGGCCACACAGCCAGTAACGGGCAAAGCTGGGATTCCAAGCTGTCCACATCCTCTCCACTATTCCACACTTTGGAGCTATTGGATGGAGTTCCTCTGTGGCCTCCTGGACATCTGGGCCAAGTCCAGGGGCCACAGTCCCCAAGTCTCAGTACTCCAATCTAGAGTCCCTGAGGTGCAACGAAAGAGAGCCCACCCTCTCCTGGTTCTGCCTCGAGCCGTCAGTTCAAATCAAAGTCTCTTCCGCTCACTGGGCCTCAGTTTCCAGTGGAAAATGACAACACCTGGACTGGGTGTTCTTTCAAGGCTCTTCCTGCTCTGACACTCTGTGACCCTGTGGTTCTACTCTAACAGCCTAACTGAGCACCATATGGAACTAGAGCCTAGTCAGAGAGTTCCCAATCAACACCCTTTGCTTGGCCCAGGCCTGTGACTTACCAGGCATTACCTGCAGCAAGGATCCCCCGTGCTGGGGAGAAGAGACCTCCCCAGGGCAGACTGGGCAAATCCCCAGAGTTCCTGAAGCTCAAGACACCGTAGGGATTTCCATCTGCTCTTGCTCCTTTGAAAACACAGAGTCAGCTCCATGGACCACAAAGAACGTGTCCCATTGCCTTCTGGGCCGTGCTGCTCCCGAATGACAGCGTCCCCTACATCTCGTCCTGACTCCAAGTCTCCTGCACTGCTAAGCTCTCCACCTTCCACTCCAGCTGCCTGAGAGGACTCATCAGCAAGAACCAGCCCCTGCATCCGCTCCCTCCCTGCCACACACAGACGCAGGCTCGAGGGGCTGCAACCAGGAGCTCCGCACACAAGAATAAACAATCTCATCTCTGAGTGTATATTTTGTCTTCATTACGCCACTGTGAAGGTGTTAATATACAACTTACAACATATTAATCACCCCTCTAACTTCCAAATGCTAAATGCATCATTAACATTCATGTTTTCTTCAATTGCTTGGCTGTTCTGGGGGAGGGGAGCAAGACAGCTGCTCACTAAATCCATCTCCATGGAAGGCTCATGGATCAGAGAAAGCAGCCAGGGCCTCCAGCCACACTGGGAGTGGAGAGCCCTGCCCTGAGTCCTGCCATAAAAACGCAGGTGAGGCCAAGAAGTGAGAGGGAGGAGGCAGCAGGTGGGAGGGGGAAAGACCCGCACACAGGGAGGAATCATATTCGTGCCAAAGGTTCGCCTGACCCCCTCATTTTATAAAGGAGAGGACTGGGGCTCAGAGAGGGTAAGTGGCGTGTCCAAGAGCACACAGCTGGTTAGTGGAGAGAACCAAGGAAAGCCAGGCCAGCAAGAGCAAGCATAGGAGAGGAAAAGGTGGCAGAAAGCAAGTCCATAAAGAAGCGTACAGGGGGGAGAGAGGCAGCAGAGAGGGAGCAGGACAAGGCAGGGAGAGCTGCAGAATGTGCCGGGAAAGGGGAAACCTGAAACAGATGCAAGACCAAGCTGCCTTCGCCTTCACTCACAACTGCCTGCACCCAGTTCCCTGACGGGAGGCCTGGGCCAGCGGCTGTGGTCTCTCAGAGGCCTAACAGGCCCGACTGGAGGGGAGGGGAGAAGCTGGGAGAGCTCACAGCTGGGCCTCCACCCCAGGCCTCGGAAATGCAGCCAGACTAAATATGACACGCAATTAAAATGTCTTTACCCCACAGCGGCACAATCCAAACTTCACTTGGAATTTGTTACAGGCACCGGTGGCTACAAATCAATCTGCTTTTGTATTTCAGCAAATCAAATTCGGCACTCCCCCTGCCAGTGGGCTGCAGACTAGCCCTGCATGGGAGAGGAAAGAGAAGAAAAGGCTCCCGCTGGCAGGGCACTTTGTTGTCCACAGGCCACCGGCCAGCCAGGGCTGTCCACCTTGAGGTGGGAGCACCCAAGGTCGGCACACACAGGCGCTTCCAGAAGGGTGAGGCTGGGGGCTCACAGGGGCAGGGGGCAGGGCAGGAGGCGGCAGATCAGCCTCTGGGGGCCCCTCCTGTTAAAATTCACATTGCTCATCACAGCCTATGCAGAGCTTTGACAGGCATCGTTCCTGTGAGTCCCATGACTTAGGAGGTGGGTCATCGCTTCCTCTGCAGTGAGGACGAAGCCTCAGTGGGGTTAGGGTCATGACCAAGGTCACCTCTCAGTAGGAGTAAGGGCAGAGATTGCATGTATTACTGACAACAGCATTTCGCCCTCGCATACAGGCACGTGTGCACGCATACATGCATGCACGCACGCACGCACACACACACACACACACACACACACACGCACATTCCCAGCAGAGTGTGGCTGGCAGCACTGGCCCTGAGAGCCTTTGTTTAGCCCCCTTAGCCCAGCAATTTTGAGACCTGGAAAGCCTTCCTTGCAATCCATTTCTGAGCCCATTGCCACACTCCAGGCTGGCTGGTAGCCTGCAGCAGCCTCCGTGCTGGCCTCCCCGATCTCAGCTTCTCCCTCTGAACCTGCATATCCAATCCAGAATAATCTTCTAAAATGTCACCTTGACCTTGACACTTCCTTGCTTAAAAACTTCACACAGGTGTCTCTGCTTGCTGGCTTCAGCTCCCACCACTCAACTGAGAACGCTCCCCCCAGAGCCCCACCCATGACCTCCTCACTGCCCAGCGGACACTTTTCCACCCTCACCAGACTTGGCCCCTCTCAGGACCCCGTCATTTCCAACCTCTTCCTCCCCCGTAACTGCCGCCCTGGGTCTCCGTGGTCTCACGTGCTCTTGTTTTTCCTTCTGCCCCTCTGGCTGCCCCTCGGTGACTTGCCAGGCTTTCTTCCCCAGCTTGCTCCACAAATTCTTGTGTTTCCCAGCTCTTTCCTCTGTCATCTGCTCTCTGCTCTCCTTAGATGACTGTAAGTTATGTCATCCAAGCCCATGGCTTGGGCCACATCTCTACCCAAATGCAGCCCAACTCTGTGTCTCAGGCCCACACCCTTCTCCTGAGTCCCCAACCCCAACAGTCAGCTGCCTGCCGGATGCTTCCATGTGGCCCTCCCACAGGCACCCCAAACTCAGCGTGGCCAACCTGAATTAGGCATCCCCTTCCTGCCTCCAAATGGCCACTCTCTCTGAATGCCATCTCCATCCAACCAGTTGTCCTAGAATCAGCCCCTCCCCACCGCGCGGGTGCCCACAGTGCCCAGCCCCGAGCTGCAAGCCCCCAGACTCTGCCAAGGGCTCTCCCTTGGCCTCCTGTAGACCAAAGTCCCGTGGTGCTAAACACAGGAGCACCCTCTGCCCATGCAATGGGAACTGGATGATAAGCACCCCAGCTCCCTGCTCCATTAGGGGACACCTTGGAGGCATGCTCCCCAGTCTCCAAGAGACCCCAAGGGGACTAAGCCCAAACGTCCACAGTGGCAACCTGTTCTTTCCACATCTTTTATCAGCTTCCTTCCCTTCCCTGCCTCACTTTGCCACTAGCATTTCCCAGGATGGCTCTGCAATAAACCTCTTACAGCCTAAATCCTTTCCTCAGGGTATGCTTTTAGGGAAACCCAGCCTAAGAGCCCCTGCATCAGTCACTGCTGCCCAGTCCACTTCCTGAACGTCGAGTCCTCCTGCTCCACCGTCTACAGCCCTCACCATCTCTCACCTGGACTGCTGAGCCAGCCTCCCACCCGACTGCCGTCCCCGCCTCGGGGCTTCCCTGCTCCACACCACCCTCCAGTCGCACCCTGGACCGTGGCAGTCCCTCAGTGTCTCCAGGAGACAGCCCAAATTCCTCCACTTTTGCGGCCTCTAAGGCCCCAGACCTGCCGTCACATCCTGTCCACACTTAACTCCCACCAGGCCCCTCCGTGACCCCTCCAACCCTGGCCACGCGTGATAGCAACCAGCTCCAAACAGGTAGCCTCGCCCACTCTCTGGCTGGAACATCCTTGTCCTCCCCCTGCCTCCTGCACACTCACTCTCAGCTGGATCCTGAGCTCAAGGGGTGTCCCTTTCCTGCGACCCGTCCCTCCCCACCCCACTCCAGGGGAGAACCACGCGCCCTCCTCTCCATGCTCACGGCTCCGATAGCACGTTTCTCCCACCTGCAGCACTCTGGTGCCCAGTGAATCTCCATCTTAAAATCCCCAGAGGCTAGCCTGGCACCTGACACTTAGTAGGTGCCCATCAAATGACGGCTGAAGCGTGAGAGGCTGAACGGATGGAGCACGCGCCTGCAGGAAGACACAGCCTCCCCCGTCCGGCTCTGCCTCTGGCTCGGCCCCCGTCTGATGTGGGACCTGGAGATGCCAGGCAGAGACCTTGTCCTTCCTTCCGCAAACATTTATAGCGCTATGTAAATAACTCTCCCCGGAGATGATATATGTGGCCATTCTGACCTGGGCCTGCCACGGTCCACGCCAAGTGGGCCGTCACCGTGGCTGCTCAGGCGAGACACCGAGGAATGCGGTCTGCAGAGGAGGGGTGTGGCGAGGGCGTACAATAAAACACAGTACGAGGACAAATCTGGGCCCCGTGCCATGAAAAATGTGAATCTGTCCTTGACTTCAGTGGCAAATGAGGCGTGAAAACATATCAAAATGTGATATTCAATATATGGATATATTTAATATTTTATGAGAGTGGAAATCCGTTACTGAAGGTTTGGATGATAAATCAAGCACCAAGCAGATGAACTTTCTCAAGTGCCTGTACCTGATGGGTGGCATTCCTCAAGAGGGGAGGAGAGAAGAGAGAGAGAAAGAGGGCAAGAATCAGGGGCCTACAAGAAAAGGTGCAGAGACCCCAGACAGCCTCTCCCCAGCCCCCCACCTTTGTACATTCTGTCTCCACCGCCTACAAGCTTTTCCACCTTGTCCTTTTGAAAACCTTTATTCATCCTGCAAAACCCAGCAACTTCCTTTCCAATCCTCTCTAAGCAGCTTCCCCTGACCCACGTACCCTCTTGCCCCAGGCCCACAGAAAATGGGCCACACTTAGCTCTGTGGACCACGTGGCCTGGCACGCTAAACACTGAAGGGCTGGCGGTTTGCACATCTACCTCCCTACCAGGCCGTGAGCTCTCTGAGGATGGAGACCAGGTTTCCCTCCCTTCAACATCCTTCAGAGTCTGGAACATCCCTGGCACACAGCAGACCCACAATGTATGTGGACTGTGAACTGAAAGAGAGAAAGCTCTTGCATCAAGAGCCATGCACAGCAGACAGCTGCGGAGAACCCACTAGAACCCGCACGCTAAGCTAGGAACTTGCTGATGGTTTTCCCATTGCTTCTTTATGTAATTCTTGCAAAGACCCTGCACTCTAAATGTTATTCATCTTATTTAACTGATGAGAAAAAAGAAGGCTCAGAGAGATTTTGTCACCTGTGCCTAACTGTATTCTGCACACTCTGCGAGGGCAGGGAACCCATCCACCCTACTGCTGTGAGGCCAGAGCAGTGCCCGGCGTGTGCTAAGTCTTCAAACACTTTGTTGCACGAGTGAGTGTTGGTTCCTAGCCTCCCTGACATACTCGTGTTGATGTTCGACAGCTCTCGCTGACAAATGACACGCTCGTCTGTCCTGGGGGGCCCCACACTTGGCTGGTCGTCAGTAGTACTTGGGGAGCTTTCTAAAAATTCAGAGTTCCAGGCCTCACTTCTGGCCATTCCAGTCAAGTCTGGGGCAGGGTCTGGACATACACATTTTTTCTCCTGTTAAAGCTCCTTGGATGATTCTGATGAGAGGCAGATTTGGGAACCGCTGACACAGCCCTGCCAATCTCTTATCTGCATCTTGACGCCATTTTCCCCACTGGCTTAAGGGATAAGGGAGGCCAGCCGGTGCCCCCCTGGGACGGGGGCTCTTTGTGTCTGTCACCACCCCACACTTCTCTTTTCTCATGAAAAGCTCCTGGGTCCTTATCTGTTTTCAGGTCACAGGCCCCTCTGCTTGGCAATGACTGTGACCCTCTCCTGCCTTAGGCAGACCTCCCAGGTCTGGACACAGCCCACTTAGGCCCCACGCCTGCCCTGCCACCCATGTGGAAAGCCACCTTAGTGGGACAGTCAGCTTTCCCCTATCCTGACCAAGATAAATGTCACCTTTATCTAGCCCATCTCTTCCCGAGACAGGAGAAGCAGGGCAATGTCCAGGGCGCCAGCAGCTGAGCCAGGCTCCTCAGCCTCAGCATTACTGACACCCGGGGCCAGCGCGGGCTCACTGCGCTGCAGAGGCCTCTCCTGCACAATGGAGGTGTTTGGCGGCTTCCCCGGCCTCCACCCACTAGGCGCCGGCAGCACCGCCTCCACTCGCGACAACCAAAAATGCCTTCAGACATTGCCAACTGTCCCCAGGGGGCAACCCCCCACCCCCAGTTGAGAGCCAAGGAGCCATCAAGGGACACTGAACTTGAAGGCAGAAGACTTGTCTTTGAACCCAAGCTCTGGCCCTACACCCCGCGCATGTTTCTTTGTCTTCCAGATGGGGGTCAATGGCATCCCCCACACAGGCTGGTCATGAGAAGTAAGTGAGACTGAATTAAATAACCTGACTCAGCGAACGTGCCTAGAACAAACCAGAGACGCTTTCAGCAGCAGGGCGGAAAGCACATGCCTACAGGCAGTAGCGTGCAGGTAAACCGGCTCTCAAAAAATAAACAACTTAACCACCCGAATAAATAAAAAGCCCAGATTTGCACCGCTTGCTGATTTCCACGATGTGAATACACCCAAAATGGATCATCTCAAGCTACCAACCTGATGTTGCAGAACACAAAATTGGGGAGAGAGATGCAGAATCGCGCTCCAGAGCCGACCAAGCCAGTGAAATAGGTGTGGGCCGGCAGGTGAGTGGCAGGAGGGAGAGGTGGGAAATGCCTGCCCTGGCGTTTTCATTCAAGGTCATCTCCAGGCCAAACAAAACAACAGCATTTCTGCACAAAGCCTGTCTGCGGCAGGACTCAGCCCACCGGTCCGTGACCTCAGCTCTGGAGGTTCCTCATCAGAAGATCCTCCCTCAGCCACCTTCCTCCTTCTCTTCTGCCACCATGCCTCTATGGTCAGAGTTAGCGCTGAACACGATGGTCATATTTTTAGTATTAATAAGACACACGTGAAAACGCAGCTGGAAGAGTAAAGCAGAGCAGATGCCCTCGCACCCAGTCAGACTTCAACCAGGCTCCAGGCTCAGACAGTTCTGTGTCCAGAGCCTCTTTCCAGCTCTTTCACTTCTCTGAGCCTTTGTTTCCTCATCTGTAAAATGGGTGATCAATGCCTGCTCCCAAAGGGCTGAAATGAAGCTGGTCGGAGGGAATGTCTAGAAAATGCCAAGCTGGCTCCTTCCTTCCTCTTCAGGCGGGGTCCCCATGTGTGGTCACCCACCCATTCCCAGAGTGGGAGGGTGGGAGTCAATTCCCATAGAGTTCTATTTTGTCCTCTAAAGGGAGATTGGCCCCAGGAGGCAAAAGTTGAGAACAGCAAATGGATGTTTTCAACCTTCTTATCATTTGAGAGAAACCAGGAGGGGGCTCCACAGCTTGTCAAAAGTAACAAAGAAAAAAGATGGGGCCACTCCACGGAGCTGGCCCCCAGAGGCGTCCTGATCAATACTGTAAGTGGTGCAAGCTGGGGATTTAAGGAGCCGCAGATGAAAGAGGAGGATGAGGGCAGACGCAAGGCACCCTGGGCTACTGGCTGGTGAATGAGCTGGGGACAGGAGCAGGCAAAATCAACGCAAGGCTCAGCGGCCCACAAGGGGAAAGTTGCTTATCAATCCTCCAGGCCCGGGGCTCCTCACTGAAAGAGAACGGCAACCCCCCAGCCCCGCTGTACCAGAAAACAAAGTGAGGAAGCTCCCCGGGCTGTTCATGCCTCACGCTGCTGTCTTCACTCACTACACCTGCACCAGGAACAGCGCGGCGTCGCCCCTGCTCCATTCAGCTCGACTCACTGTCACCCCGAACTCGGCCACTTTTTATCTCCTATTCCCCCGATGTTGAGCCTGTTTGTTCCTTATTTATTTTGCTCATCTCAGTCCTTTACTTCTGGGAGTGATTCCAACTTAAAAAAAACATAACAACACAGCAAAAAACAACAAAAAAATCCACGATCGATTAAGAGACGAGCCGCTTGCAAATGGCCAGCAAATGAGACAAAGCCTCCCCGCCTCGCTACTGCCCCTCCCCTCAAATGTGGGGAGTTGATCTTTAAACAAAAAGCCACTGATACGCTGCGTGATTTGAATCGAGTCCCTTGCCCTGTGTGGGCCTTAGGTTCCTCTTGTCCCAAATGAGGGGCTGGACTAGCTCTCGTCAGTTCTTACCTTTGTTAAGCTCACCAGCCTCTTTGAGAATCTGAAGAGGGCTACAGATTTACCGGCTCCAATTTCACCGTCTACACGTATTCAAGATGCCGCCTGTGACGCTCCCAGAACCCTGAAGGCCTAGGCCCCCGGCCCGGCACTCCTGCACGGGGTCGCCTCCAGCCCTGAGTGTCGGAGCAAAGCAAAGACCGGAATCCCTGCTCAGCCCTCTAATCAAGGAGCAGAACAAGAACCAGGTGGGCTTCGCTGGGAGGCCCTGAGAGTGGGAAACCCGTTTCCCTGGCTTAGCCTGAGGCGCTCCTTCTGGAAGGCTGCCATTCAGGCAACCAAAGCTGATTTGACATTTGTTTAATTTGCAGGAAAACTCTGCTTTTTTTTTTTTAAGATACACACAAAAACCCTCATAAAACCTCTTACTCTCTTGCTGTAATGGGACCCATAAAGGCTGACAGTGTACCAGGAGTCAGCCATGCTGAAAAGCCAGCAGGCTAGGGCGGGGGTGGGCGGGTGGTTTGGGGGGTGCTCTCCCACTCATGAGAGGAGCAGCTTTAGGAGTTTCATGATTCTAAGTGCAAACGAAGTAGGCCTTAGGGGCTCCCACATTGAAGGTCTCACCTTTCCCCCCAACACACACCTGAATCAGGGCTGTACTCACCACCCTTCCTGGAACCTTCCACCAGAGGGCTTTAGCCACCTGTACGGCAGTCAAAGGGCAAGGTCACTTCTAGAGCATTGCTCATGTGCTAGGCCCTGTGCTAGGTGCCTAAGCCAATTCAGGAAAGCGTATTAATAAAACCTAAAACCAGCCACTGATTGTTAAACGCCCTCTGGCCGTTAGAGGCACTAAAAGCCCTTCTTTCACCTTTGGGTCTTGGGCCCTGGGGCAGGGATTCCATCATGCTGTGTTTGACTAGCTCTTGGGTGATTCACCTGAGAAGGCTGAGCTGAGGAAAAGGCCAAGGTGTGCATAGCTCCTACTGCCTTTTCTCTCCCTGTTGGAAGGAGAGTTTCAGGGCAACCCTGAACTGAGGCCCACACCCCAGGAATAGCCAAAGCAGGCTGCCTTGAAACTGGTTTCCACAAACCTCTGATCACAGCATTTCCTGCTCTGAAAACGGGTCACTGTGGCCTTGGAAACACAAAGAGAGAGACCAGGGGGCCAAGAATACAGAAGCTGAGAGACAGAGCTGCAAGATATCTAGAGACTGAGTCACTGACTCATCCTTCTGAACCTCTCCTTCCTTCAAACGGCCTAAAAGTCTCTGGTCTCCACGTCTCAGTTCATGGGCGGGGAACCACGTTAAGTTCAGGAAGGGAAGCCGGAGCGCGCTGTGAGCCCTAGAGAGGAGGGAAGGCAGGGGCACCAAGCTGTCCCCTCCCTCATCTCTGAAGCCACGAGCAGAGCAGGGACCTTCTCTACCTCCAAACACGCGCTCCCAGGCTCAGCTGAAGCAGTTAGTCCTGAGAAATTAAAATCATGGAAGATAATGGCTGGTTTTGAGAACATGGACAAATTCCCAAAGGGAGGTTTTGCTTTCACATTCTCTGCATGCTAAAACAACAACAAAAAAAAATTGAGATAACCGTCTTCTGGAACAGCCTGGTGACATCCTGCCCAGATGTGGAAGTCAGTAAGCACCCTCGCCAAGCCTGTAGTTTATAGGACCAGGAGCCGCGAAAAGGCCTTTTGAAGAGTGGCATTACCTCTGTGGGAGACCGCAGAATGGCCACAGTCTTCCCGTCCCGCAGGCGTGTCCCTTGTAATGGGGCCCCTCGGCCCCTCCCATCAAAAGCAGGAGACTGTTCTCCACCCCTTGAATCTGGACTCAGACGTGTGACTTCCTTTGGCCAACTGGACATTAACCAACGTGAAGTAACAGAGGATGTAAAAGTGCTTACGCCTCAGGAGTCCCTTTTCTGCACCTGGGACTCTTCCACCACCACGCAAATGAATAGACAGACGGGGTTCAAGGCAGCAAAGTCATTTTCAAGGAGGAAGGATGGATGTCTGCGTCTGCATCGACATAGGGAACGCATGGGAGAAGAGGCTGGGCCTGGCTCGCCTCTTGGAGGATGAGGGGCCCTGTGGCCCTTGTCCCACCTGATACTGAATGAGGCCATCCCAGGTCTTCCAGCCCAACCTGGCCCACACCAAAAGGGCCACCTAGCCAACACAGAGCCATAAAAAACAATAAAGTCCGTTGTTTTACGTCACTAAGTTTGGGGGCAGTTTGTTAGGCAGTGGAAGTTCACCACTATAATCTGCCATCTGTGTCGAGGAAGAGAACTGGTTGGGCAGACTTCACCGAGCAGGCCAGGAACGCGTCCCTGGGGCCAATGGGGAAAGATCACAGACTAGGCACCAGGAGGCTGGATTTGAACCACCGTTCTGCGCTGCTAGCAGTGTGACCTTGGGCGAGGTACTTACTACCTAACTCTCTGAGCCTCAGCGTCCTCACCTGCACAATGGGCACAGCCAGCCACTGCACCACATCACTGTGAGAAGGAAATGAGAGAACAGATGGGGAAAGCCCTGACACAATACCAGTGCTCAATAAATCCTGCGTCTTTTTTTTAAGCAGCCAGACTAGATTGTCAAGGCACCTTCCACCTTGGTTCTAGAAGAGCAGAAAGTACAGAAAAGGGCCAGACCAGCTCAGACAGCCAGGCCAAGTGAGAACAGGAGGGAAAGTCTGTCGCGAACACAGCAGCTCGGCTCTGTCGCTGAGGCACTTATTTTTTAATCTCTCGGAGGAAAGAGATGTTTCATCCAACATTCACTGCATCAGCAACTCTGTAAGTAAAATGCAGAAAACACAATGTCTTTATTCATTCCATCAAGCGGTAATTAGGGCTCCGAACGGGAGTCTTCGTCGGCAGGCACTCCGGTTCCCAAAAGCCAAGTGGGTTCCTAATTGGGCTGGAGGATGGCTTCGGGGAGGTCCCGCAGAGGCAGCTACAGAGGGACTCATCCAGAGCCACACTTTCCTTCTCCTTTCATATCCTTAGAGAAAAATCTAGAATGCTGCACCGTGTTAGGAAATCAGGGAGCCGCGCAAAATAGGCAAAATGCACACAGCCCGCAACCTGCAGGTCCCCCACGGATGCCCTATGCAAACATGTTGGCAAGGCACTCGGCTGAGGCAGCCAAACAGGATCGAGGGGCAGTTTGACTTGTGTTCTTTAAAAAGAAGCAGCTAAAGAAATAGCCTTTCCATTACCCTGAAACTCCACTGCCTGCCCTGGGCTGGGCTGAGGGAGCAGGGCTACCTGTGGGGTAGAGTCACCCAACAAGGGGAAGAGCAAGGAGAGAGAGCTGCAACTGCTGCGTTCCTGCGGCGCACTGGACTGGCGAGAGGAGCTCTGCACGCGTGACCTCACTGAGTCCTCCCCAGAACCCTTCGCGGGAAGCATTGTCACCCGGTTACAGCGGGAAGGGACTCGCCCCTGTCACCCAGTGGGTGAGGAGCAGAACCAGATGGGAACCCAGGAGGAGAGGAGTCAGCCCTCCAAGGTGAGTGGAGCAACCTCTGCCAACCAGGGTCCTGAGAACAAGGCTACCTGGGGCTGACCTAGCATGAGGTTTTTAGGGTTTGTCAACAGCAGCTGACTAAGCCAGGGGTCCTGAGGCCCCCTGGTACTTAACATAAAGAAGCCCCAAGTGAGAGGATAATTGGATGGGACACAAGTCGAGCCGCTGAAGCCTCTTCTCAGACCTTCCACCCTCATCTTCCCTACACATACCCTCCCCTACCTCTCAGCTGGCCCTTCCCCATATATTTTATTTATAGACATAGACACAGACATGGACATAGACTTAGACACAGATTTAGACAAAAACTTAGACTTAGACATAGACTTAGACATAGCCATATAGATACGGACATGCAGCTATAGATCTAGATATCCATCCTTCCTCTTTGGAAATAACTTTGCTGGTGTGAACCTCACTCTATCTTTCCCCCAACTTCTCTGAAACTCTCCCTGACAGCCCATCTCCTACTTTCCTGGCAGAATTCATTGTTCCCTTATCACACTGTATGATATTTACTGCTTAATAGGCCGGTCTCCCTTTCTAGCATGTAAGAATAGAGACAATTTCTTATTCATCTTTGTATCCGCAACACTTAACACAACGTTTGACATACAGTGGGCATTCAAAAATATTAGTCAAAGGAATTAATTCAACAAATAATTTTTGAGTGCCTGCTGCAGGGTGGGTGTCAGGGACATGGTGATAAAGAAGGTTCCCCCAAGGAGCCCAGAGTCTAGGCGGAATCAGACAATCAGGGACCTGTAGCACAGTCTGATGAGTGCTTTGCTGGGTGAGGCCAAGGTCCTGAGGGCGTGTTATCTGGGGAGGGAGGCTTCTAGGAAGAAGTGGCATC